>VDFB02332030.1:0-31937 GCA_007258455.2 Sequoia sempervirens
TTTTGTAGAAATTAGGATCCTATTTTATATTGCTATTTATTTTTAAAAAAAACCATATTTCACTACACAGCAGACGGGACCCCGAGTAGTGGCGACAGCGACCCCCACAATCAGCTACAGGTACCCCTCTACATGCCCTTTTTTTGCATTTTTTATTTTGAATTGAAATTTTGAAGAAAATAAATGAATTTAGCATGTTTTTTTAATTTATTTCACATTTTAAGCATTTTTTTAAACTGTTATAGTAGAAATGAATAATTGTAAAAATAGACAAAAAAATGCAATGAAACCTGAAGTTTTTTAATAAAAATGAAAAAATGAACCTTGGTGTGTTTTAGAAACAAAGAAATTTACAAACTTTTGAAACCCTAAATTGTTTGATTAAACCCAAAAAAAATTGATTTTGAAAACCCTAATTGAAATAAAACAAAAAAAATTGCATTTCAAAACCCTAGAAATTGAAATGAAATAAAAACATCGCATTTACAAATCCAAATCGAGCTTTTTGAAACCTTGAATTCAAATCAAACGAAAAATTTGATTTGAAAACCCTAGTTTGAATTGAAACGAAAAAATTGCATTAAAAACCATATTTGTTTAAAATTGAAACCCTAAATTGAATTGGAACAAAGAAATTGTTAAAACCCTAAATTGGAATTGAACAAATCATTTTGATTTTGAAAAATAGGTAATTTTGAGCTCAAAAAAATTCATTTGCATTGCTTAAATGTTTTAAATTTTATTTTCTTTGTATGGAAAAAAGATATATATTAAACTTTAGTTTCAATGTTAAATTATAAATAGATTAGAAATCAATATGTTAAAGAATAGTTAAAATTCATAAAGTTTATTTTGATGTTTGTTTGCAAATTTAGTTAGCAAATTCGTAAATCTAAGCGCATACAATCGATTCCAATTGACACTAACTTGCAAGTCTAAATTATGCCAAGGGCCTCCCAAACTTCACCCTAAGTTTGTTAAACCCTAGACCCTAAACTGTAAAATCTAAACCCTCAACACTAAAGCATTTGAAATTTATGAACCCTAGACCCTAATCTTTCATTGGACATACCTAAAATTATGTAGGTTCAATGTCAAGAATGGGTCTATTTGGTAGATTATGAAAATTAAATTGAATATCTAGAATGCCATAAAAGTATAATTATGGCAAATTCCAATTGAGAAACACTTGGGTACATATATATCATATGAAATTTAAATCTAGGAAGGTGTCTATTATATAGGAGATTGATAATACATGGAAAGAGGTTTGTATGGGAATATGTATTAAGAAAAACATACCACATGACCTCTATGGGATTTTTTAAGATGTTATCCTAGACAATAATCCACCCATCCTCAATCATAATGGATTCTTTATGATTAAAGAGATTCAATAACCATAAAATTACCTATATTTTGATACTATATAGATTTATGTGGAAGGATAGAAATGCATCAATAAGGAGACCAAGATGGAACCATTTAACACCTACAAGGTACACCTATTACATGGGAAAGGGAGGAGGTACATGATGATAGTTTGGAGGAACTACATGCTATTATTACAATTTAGAGATAGGAGGATGATTCATATTAAAGAAATATAATTAAATATTTATATTATTTAATATATTATATTTAATATAATATATTAAATAATATAAATATTTAATATCATAAAATATAATATATAATTACAATTAAGGATAGGCAATGTTACAATTTACTTGGGGTTTTAATGAGAATTAGGCTTAAGATTCAATTAGGTTTGTAGTAAATAGTTAGGTTACAATTAGGAATATATAATAAATATTAATATAATTATAATACAAATATAAATTAATTTAAATATAATATAATATAGGAATATATTTAAGATTAGGTAAAGGTTATAATTTAATTAAGTTTCAATTAGGTTTTCAATTCAATTAGGATATGGTTAGGGGTGGGGATCATTTAGCATTCTATTATTGTTAGAGTATGGGTTACATTTAAGATTATTGTTACTTTTTTGATATGTATAGATTGATTCATTTTTAACATGATACTTTTTTTTATTAGAGGGGTAAACACTTTTGACCCAGAGCTAGATGGAACCAATGAGGCTATAGTATGACTAAATTTGGACCTCACTAGACATCTAGATCTCCTTAAGCAATCCTATCACCTTAAATCGTAAATCGGTTTCTTAAGGGGTCCCAATATGACAAATTTCTTAAGGGGATCAAAGAAGTTCTTAAAATTTGGTGAAGTTGCCCAAGGCAACCAAATTTAACAGTAATAAGATCGTGCAAGATTATAAGATGAATGAGATTTCATGACCTAGGTTAGTCACTTGAAACAAGAGTAGATCTCAATCAACTATTCCATAATAAAATGTTCTTCACTAACTTGCAAGTTCATTAAATATTCCAAGGGGCACCAAAACTTTACCCTAAGTTTTGTAAACCCTAAACCTTGAACTCTAAAATCTAAACCCTAAACACTAAACCATTCATTTTTTCCTTAAAGGCTCTTAATGAAATTTGGTTGCATTGGGAAACTTCACCAAATTTTATTCACTTGAGCCATGTCATTTTCTCCTAGAACCTCGCTAGACGTAAATCCCCTTAAGCCATCATGTCACCCTAAATCGTAATTCGATTTTCTTAAGGGGATCAAAGAAGTTCTTAAAATTTGGTGATCAAAGTTGCCATCATGATCTATGTTGGTCAGTTGAAACAAGAGTAGATCTCAATCAACTATTCCACAAGAAAATGTTCTTCACTAACTTGCAAGTTCATTAAATATTCCAAATTCTAAACCCTAAACCCTAAACACTAAACCATTCATTTTGTCCTACCCGATCCTTAAAGTGAAATTTGGTTGTCTTAGGAAAATCACCAAATTTCATTCCCTTATGCCATGTAATTTTGTCCTAGGATCTTACTACATATATCCCCTTAAGTTATCTTATTACCCTAAACCCTAAACTCTAAAGTCTAAACCCTAAACCCTAAAGCCATATTTTTTTCTTAGGCTCTTAATGGAATTTAGGTGCCTTAGGCAACTCCACCAAATTTCATTGCCTTATGCCATGTAATTTTTTCCTAGGATCTTACTACATATATCCCCTTAATTTATCCTATTACCCTAAACCCTAAACTCTAAAGTCTAAACCGTAAACCCTAAAGCCATATTTTTTCTTAGGCTCTTAATGAAATTTGGTTGCCTTAGGCAACTCCACCAAATTTCATTCCCTTATGCCATGTAATTTTTTCCCAGGATCTTACTACATGTAGATCCCCTTAAGCTATCCTATTACCCTAAACCCTAAACTCTAAATTCTAAACCCTAAACCCTAAAGCCATAATTTTTTCTTTAAAGGCTCTTAATGAAATTTGGTTGCCTTGGGTAACTTCACCAAATTTTATTCACTTGAGCCATGCCATTTTCTCCTAGGACCTCACTAGACATAAATCCCCTTAAGCCATCTTGTCACCCTAAATTGTAATTCAACTTTCTTAAGGGGTTCCAATATGACATTTCTTAAGGGGATCAAAGAAGTTCTTAAAATTTGGTGATCAAAGTTGCCCAAGGCCCAACCAAATTTAACAATAATAAGATCCTGCAAAATTATACAATATCAATAGTTAATTGTATTTTCATTCAAGTAACATGTGCCTTAGACATATAAATGAGGCTTACATATAATTTTATCATTTGTATTCAATTATTTAAGGCCATTTATATTGAATGGTTTAAATGTATTTCCTAAACATGTATCTTACATCTTGAAATTACAAATCTAATGCAGGTTCACTCATATCTTAAAGATCACATGGATCCATTCAATAATATTCACAATCCATCTCCATGCCATCCATCTCCAACACCTTCACCTCCACCTCCGCCCACTCCACCTTGTAACCCCCCACCTCCACCACCTGAAATCAATGAACATGCTCGTTTGCAAGCACAAATCAATGCTTATGCTAGAACCATCCAAGATCAAATCAAAATTATTCAAAATGTAGAATGTGTCGCACCTCCTGTGAGGATGTTTGCATCTAGGATGCAAACCCTTGTTGATGCTATTAGGGCTATGGATGGGATCGTAGATGAGCATCGACAATGGCTAGAGGAGAGGAGAACTCCTGATTTTGAAAGGGAAAACACAAAGAAATGAAGATCTATGTAGTAGAGAGCCATAATAGTTTATAAATTAAAACAATGATCTTAAATAGTTATGAATTTAGAAATTGGGTGAACAACGGATATTTTGTGTGATGAATTTATAAATTTGGTTCCAAATGAATATTTTTAGTGACATGAATTTATGATTTTGGTTCTAGATGGATATTTTTAGTGACATGGGTTTATGAATTTGGTGGAATTTATGAACTTATAATGAATAGTATATAATAGTATATATTTTATGACTGTCTACTAGATCATGATTTCTCCTACTAAAAAATTGTAATATATGTGTGTGTGTGTGTGTGTGTTAGACATAAAATGAGATTTTGTGAATGTTTCAAGTTTATTGTTTAGTATGTATGTGCATGTATTAAAAATTTGCATATATAGTTCTTAAATTTTGAAATTTGTATGTATGTACATAGTTTAGTTTAATGATTTGTACGCGATGCAAATTATGCATCATATTTTTTTATTTTAAATGTACATGTACATACATTTAATTTTGAATTTTGTATGGACATGCTCTTGAGTTGAAAAATCAATGTATATATATGTGCATTTCAATTAAATATATGATCTTAATATATATGTTGCTCATCCTATTTCAATTAAATATATGATCTTAATCTATGTATGCACATGGACTATTTTTTATGATTTAATGTAGGTGCACATTTATATCGAGCATATCATGGATGATTTTAACATTGATGATATCATCAATCCACAACCTCAACCATAGCCAGATCTGCCTCCCTCCCCCCTCCACCTCAACCTCCACCTCCCCCTCCCCCTCCACCTCCACCTAATATGCCACATATAGCACCTATCGCATCTGAGGAGGCTTGCTTGAGAGCATGAATAAATGCTCAAGTTGCATCATTACAAATTCAAATCAATGCTATGTAGAGACAAGCATTGATTCCTCCACATGTGAGATGTTTTGCATATGCAATGCAAAACGTTTTTGATTCCATCAGGATGATCGATTCTGATCTTGATAGGCATCGATGAGATAGAGAACAAATGAGACAATTTTATTCTAGTGGTCTCTCTTACAAACAAATATTAGACCTTAAAATAATGAAAGCCCATCTAGCCCCCTACTTTCTTGACCCCGTTACTTGACAACCCATTCCACCCAACAAATCTAGAATATCCATGAGGTGGTGCATACATCTATAGATGAGTGCACATTTTTGGGATCGATGGTATATGGTTTTTGATAGTCCCCCACATGCTAATTGCGAGTGCCCATTGTATTTTTTGAGAAAACTATATGTAGAGTTTGTTTTGGGGAAAAAGCCCAATTATTTTGATTTTAGATCATTTCAGGGTGTTGGTGGTGGCATGCCACAACATAGATTAGGGGCAAGGGTTGATCCCCGATGCCCCGTGCATGTGCAACCCCTTGTTGTTGCTCCTGGTCCTCCCATTCCTGCACCTATACATCATCAAGCTCTAGTCTCAACATTAGGTTCCCTTAGTACACTCGAAGGAGACCTTGATTAGCACGCTTCTGTGATAGTGAGTGGGGAGCATAGAGAAGATGATGATGATGGAGGAGTTTTTTATGGAGCAGGTCTGAGTACCGCTCGAGGAGTGTCGAGGCTCGTCCCCCATATATGTACTAGTTGTCATCAAGTATGCTATGGACCTGATCAGGCCACACACAGTTTAGGTAGACAGGGAGATTCTGGTGGTTCATCTAGTCATATCAGTTCATTTGTAGAGTTCCTCATAGCAGAACATCACCCTGAGGACACTACGACACAGGTATAAATATGCTTCTAGATGTACATTCATTTTATAATAATTTTGATGGTTGTATATATCAAAGAAAAGTTTGCAATACATTTTAACAATTAAATTGTTTGGTGTACAGATGACACTAACAATGCAAGGGAAATCATTTGTTCCACGAGTACATACATCGACACCGGTCATACTCGGCAACCCTTATGGGGTATTTTGATTTCAATTTTTAAAATTATATATGAAATCATAAATTATTTAACTTGAGTTTTAAATTTATAATTGAATCACATATATGTTTCAAATATTTATGTTGGTTTAGGTGAGTCAATCGACATCCACATCGATTCCTCCTAAGGGATTGTCAAGCACTCCTCCACTATCGAGCGTCATAGATTAGGGGCAGGTACATTCATATTGTAATTTTTTTTAAATTTTACATTAGTATAGTTACAATTTTATGAGTTTTGAATTCACTAGATATATGAAACACATGCATGTACACTTGTGAATATTATAAGCATTAGATGTCTATGTACATGTATGTCTAGGTTGATACCACAATAAGAATGGGCATTGGGCAAACATTTGATGCTGTAGTTACTCGTGAGGCCACTGATTTACAAGTTTTTTACAAAACTTTCTACACAAAATGTGCAAACTTGAATATATATATATATTAACCTAATTCAATTGCACATGCTTTAATTTTGATCTTGTAGGAGTTTGTTAGTGCAACTTTCAACCCTGACCCAGACATAGTTACACCACCAGGAGGACATGTAGAGTAGGTTTCAGATCAAATGGTAATTTAATTTTTTTATTATATTTAAAGTCAATTATAAATTTTAAATTGAATATATACATAATATGAGAATTTTACATATTCTTTTTCTTTTGTAGCATGAGACACCTCTTGTAGTTGAGCATGTACAGACAGGTCCTGGAGAAGAGCCTAGTGCACAACCTCAGAATACAGTACAATTAAAATATGATAAATTATAAATTGAATTGAATTAAAAAAAATTAATTATAGAGTTGTACATCTAATTTCGAATTTCTTTGTCTTGTTTATGTAGATTGATTTAAAGAATTTAGAGGTTGCTTCAGGTGCACCAGAGCATCCAAACATAGATATGCTGGTAATTTAATTTTATGATGGATTATAAATTAAACTGTCATTAAATCATTTTTTATTGTCTTACATCTAATTTCATCTTTCTCTTATACAGAATGTTTCAGGTCATCCACATAGTCCACATGGTATGAAGAGGTCTCTTGATCATAGAGACAGTACATGACCTAGAAACATGTGATTTTATGTGTTATATTTGTTTATTTCATGGACTATATTTCTTGTTTATCATGTACTTTGTTGGACTTTATTTCATGCACTTAATATGTTACATAAATTATGGACTTTATTATTGTTTGAAATTTTAATTTACACACGTACATTTATGCATTTTATGTTCATAGTCAAGACATTAATCTAGGACATTAATGTGAAATTTAGTGAACTCATACATGGATTAATATAGGACATTTTAATATTTATACTTTGTAAATTTAGTGATTTCATACATGATATACATGATATGTACATTCAATAAATAGCGATAATTACTCAATGAACTTATATAACTATGGTTCAAGTAGGAAAATTTCTTTCAATTATAAGATAATCCATTTCTTTTAATTCATCATTGTGTATAACATTCATCATCAAGGAATATGATGTTGGTTTCCAAGAGCTAGTGTTTACGATTAGTACCTAGGTGGATAGTGTTGTGTGGTCTCACAACATGCATGTTGCATTTGAAAGGCATGGGGGCCATGGTTAGCATGACAATGTGTGCTTCCTAATTGAATCAAAAAAGTTTAAAGAACCTATTTTTGTGATAAATTCACTTGTGGAGGTGTTTAAAACAATTTAAATCAAGAGTAGACTTGTTTTTAAGAATTTTAAGTCTTACAAAATCAAGACTTTTATCTTAGCACATTCCACATTTGGTAAAGTTACGTCAGGTAGCCGAGTATAAGGCTAGACAAAGAATTTCTTATGTGACCTAATTTACCATAGGTGATAAAAAAAAGAATTACCAAAGCTTGGACCCAAAATTTATATTAAACCATATATGTCAAAAATTGTGAATTAAAAGTAGTATTGAATCAGATTTAAAAGTATAGATGGATAATAGGTAGTGGATAGTAGGTAGTGATAGTATTTTCTCACAAAAAAGAGAAGTCAAAATATTGGAATAAATGTCTAAAAAATATCTCACTCTAGAGCCAGATAAGCAAAAATGATTAGGAATTATGTAACTTTGTGAATTCCTTAAAATTCCTTTAATGATCAAAATCTCAAAGATGCTAAAAGTGCATCAATTAGGTAAATCAAAAGGCTTGATTTGGTATAAATAATGGATGAAACAAGGTTATGTCTTAATTTATTGGGATTTTAATTTTGATGCAATTAAGTGCAAAGTAATACAATTTTTTAGTGAAAAAAATTCTAAAGGATATAGAGGTGGAGTTGAATGTCGATCTAGCAGTGAATGTTTTTCCTAATCCAAAAGTAGATGATTTTTTTGATTTCATACATGATATACATGATAGACATGATATGTACATTCAATAAATAGCGATAATTACTCAATGAACTTATTCAATTCATGTCAATCAATAATCAGTCAATAAATCATAATTTAGAAACAAAAGCAATCTATTTATATACAAAAAAGGATAAAATTTTAAGAAATAAACAATAGGAAGATTAGAGAATAAAAGAATTAATAAATAATATAAATAATAGTTCATCTAACACTAATTTATAAGTTGTCAAAACAAATAATGACGTCTTAAGGGGGTGTCTAAAGGAGTCATAATAGAACATCTTAAGGGGATGTCTTAAGGGGTCTTAAGGGGATGTCTAAAGGGGTCATAATAGAGCGTGTTAATTAAGGGGATGTCTTAAGGGGTCTTAAGGGGATGTCTAAAGGGGTCATAAGTGTTAATTAAGGGGATGTCTTAAGGGGTCTTAGGGGATGTCTAAAGGGGTCATAATAGAACGTTATTAATTAAGGGGATGTCTTAAGTGGGTCTTAAGGGGATGTCTAAAGGGGTCATAATAGAACGTGTTAACTTAAGGGGATGTCTAAAGGGGTCATAATAGAATGTGTTAATTAAGGGGATGTCTTAAGGGGTCTTAAGGGGATGTCTAAAGGGGTCATAATAGAACGTGTTAACTAAGGGGATGTCTTAAGGGGTCTTAAGGGGATGTCTAAAGGGGTCATAATAGAACATGTTAATTAAGGGGATGTCTTAAGGGGATGTCTAAAAGGGTCATAATAGAACATCTAAGGGGATGTCTTAAGGGGTCATAATATGCCTAAATGGGATGTCTTAAGGGGTCTTAAGGGGGTGTCTTAAGGGGATGTATTAAGGGGTCATAATACGTCTTAAGGATATAATTGATTTAACAATAATGTATGCATGATATTTAGTGATTATACACATAAACATAAAGTTTCAAAGTAGGAAAACATGCACATTTAAGAAACAAAATATATAGAATATTGATTTGATACATAGAAGTACATAGATTATGTTTAATTTTGTAAGTATGTATGTACATATATGTCATCTCAAAACAATGTTTACAAAATTTGGATATGCCATCTCAAGAACATCTCAAACTCATGGCTAGAATGTAGTAGGTCTTCACACCACCTGATATCAAAAAGGTACAAGCAATATCAATGAAATCATCAAAACATACATATTTTAATTTATATAAAATTATCTATATGTACAGAACTCAAGTACCTGCATTTAAAAGTATTCCACACATGTTTGTAGGTTGAATCCAGACATCCTCTCCTTTTTGTTTCAAAGTATGAGATGAATGCAATGATGGCTCTAGGATACAAAAAATGACAATATATCAATTTTAACTATTAATGTCCAAGCAATATCAATATGTAATCAAAACATGTATTTAAATATAATTTAACTAATAATTACCTGATTTTACCAAGTATTCCATGTTGTCTAGGTTGAATCTACATGGACTAGATCCTTTTTGTGATTATGCCTTAAGGATGTATAAAAGGACAATTTAAATCAATTTCAACTAATAACACACTTGACCAATGTTGAAACATGTATTTAATGTATTTAAAAGGATTTGAAATAAAACTAAAACTATATTTACCTGTATTTACTTACTCCATTGTACCATCTACATCCTCTCTTTTTTGTAATGCATCTATGATTGCCTCATGCTCTTCCATAGAAATTGAGCATAGCAATTTTTTTAAAGGTCTTCCACGATACCGCTCTAGTTTTATATTTTTTGCCACCACCAAATGTGAATAATGCATAATCTTTATGTGTTTCATAGTCTTGAATGCGGTAGACCATTCTTTCTTCTCAAGTATTTTCATAGCCAAGTGCCAACAACCACCACCAATCCTATTGGAAAACATGTTAAAAAACCATCATCAAATAAGTTCTCAAAATTTTCTTAAGGGGATCAAAGACTTGTTCTAAAAAATTGCTTAAGGGGATCTAAAACTTGTTATCATTTGAAATTTGGTTAAGGAGGTGTCTTAAGGGGATCACCATACCTGTTGGATAATGAAAGCCATCATCATCTTCTCGAGGTGTTATCAACTTATGTTTACTTTCCACATAATGAGCCAACCAATATTCTGTTTGCTCATCATTCCCCTCAGGTGCAATAACAACATACACATGTCCTGCCAACAAAATTCAATTTAATAACTTGTGCATATCCATATAAATAATTTAGTATTACAAAATAACTTAATAAAGTGAAATAAAATAAAATAAATTGAATTAAAATTACCTTCTTGTACAAGGTCTGAAACACGGTCAGAATCTTCAGATGTAAACAATTGATCATTTCCTTCAATAGTTCTTTCATATTGATTATGTGCTTCTGTAGGTGTCAATGATCTTTGCTCCCACTGCTCAACCCACTCTATATTTTCTTAAGCTTTCCAATCTCTTGAGATACAAAACTGACAAAAACATGCAAGATCCCTTGTCCAAATAGTCCATGTGCTTGATGTCACACTCCTAAATGAATGCCATTTAGTAGATCCACTAATTGTCTCACAATCAACTCTAGATACAATGTTCTCTTCTTCCACCAACCAAAAGAATTGATGAATTGTAGAGTAATCACTCGAACCAGGTGTAGATAATATTCTATTACGCCAATCCACAATCTCATGTACATTTTTAAATTTTACTGAATCCTCAAATTTTAATTGTTCTCTAGCAAGAATTCTTTTGACACATGCACCAGCTCCATCATGTTCTCCTTTACCATGCCCAGCTTAAAAAAAAACTCCATATATATTGGACATTAAGTTCCTTGTGAACCCTACTTAACCAATAGAAAATTCTAGCATTTTTGAACTGCCCCGTACAATTATCTGACCACATGAGGTGTTCTTTCATATGGATTCCTCTTTCTCTTAAATTTTTATAAAATATACTAAAACAATATTGATCAAACTCTGATGAGTGTAACTGGTTGTCACTCAAATAAAAATGATACTCCCTCAAAACTTTTCTTGATTCCTCAGTGCTATCATCTACATGTATATAAACAATATGGACAAACATAGCTACTTGCACTAAATTATAATATTGAGATTGAATTTCCTCTTGCAGAGCGAGAGTAAAATTCTTGACAAAATCAACCACTGAAAGTATAGTACCAATTGGAAATGCTTTTCTACATGCGCGAAATTGGACATCAAGCCATTGAGCATGTTTAGAGTGCATGACATATTTTGGTACAATTTTATTATTAAATTCACTCATAAATGCATGCACACTAACTTTTTCTGTAACTAAATCACAACGCTTTCCTATTTTTCCATCTTTTAAAGAATACTTAACATTCCTAAATCTTTTGACATCTACTAATTGTTGTCCAAAATCATGATCAACACTTTCATGCAAACAAATTCTTAAAAGTGAAAGATTTCCACAGTTAATGCATTGACCAGAAATACAAGAACTTAAATAAAATAATTTATCATTAGATTTTTCACAAAACAAACCTAAAATAAACTCTCGTATTGCTTCAGGTGGCATATCAATACCACAATCCTATCTAATCATGTTAGTATGCAAGGTACAAAGTATATATCGAAAAACATCATAAAAATAACAAAATTGAACATGTATTTTACAACAAGATACTTGTTTATTAATTTTTACATACCAGGGTTTACATTTTTCCAAAGACCTTTGAATTATTTCAATTACAAAATTTTCTATAAAATTCAGTTTGTGTTGTATCTAATAGGTGTTTTGGGTGAGGATCGCAAACTTTGGACCCAACCCTTAATTTTAAAACATCTCTAGCATTAGATGAAACCCTAGTATTATCATGCCAATATTTTTTGATCAAAGATTTAATTTCACAATTCAATTTTATATCAGACCTCGGTAGTCGTCCACTAAAACTCCAACATTGATTGATAGGATCATTTTCTATACTTTCTCTTCTTTTTGCCACTCGTAGTAATGTTTTAGGATTTATTTTTAAAACTTCACTAATATTGTTTACCATTCTTTTATTTAAATTTTCTTTGTTAACTATAGCAGTATTTATAGCTCTTCTTGCTACGTTTTTATCTTTAGATCAACTATTTTTCCCAATAAATTGAATGGCACTAGCAACAATAGACATAACATGTTTTAATGATCTTTTCTTTTTGGTTTAACATAAAAGCCTAACCTATTCATTACTTTCCTCATTTTTTGCATTATCATCAATTGCATCATTAATTGACATTGAAATTGTAGGATTTGAGAATACAAATCCACATAACCCAAAGAACACCTGCATGCAAGAAACCTGTGATAGAGAAAGAGAGAGAACAAAGCAAGGGTTTTGGCTCTGACAATGTGAAAGATGTATTATCAGAGAAAAAATTGAATCAAGAAGTTAATACAATATAAGAGATTAATCCTTATAAAAGGAGATCAACACCGAAAGGAAAACCTAAATCTAAGGTGAGTGCATTTAATAATTAATATTAATTATTAAATGACTAATATATGTGCATAAAGTGAAATCTTAAGAGCAGATTAAAGTTAATTAATTACTTTACTCTAACATCCCCCTTAAGATGAGCTACAATGCAGCTACAAACAATGCAGAAGAAAGCAAAGGAACTACAATGCAACTGTGGGTCCCAAAAACATGGCTTGATTAGGTACCTGAATACAACCAAATCTCTATAAAGTGGAGAAATAGAGAAAACCTCATGGTAAAAAACTCTACTCCAAAAGAGAGAAAAGAAAGGAATGAAATGCACTAATTAAAGAAGGATAGGAGGTGGATTACATGATACCCCCCATAGACAACTTCTATCATATAAGTACATATGCAATGGTCTCCATAGGAGAGACAGAAAGAGAGAAGAAGGCCCCCCACAATGAAGAAACTCCTATCACAATGGTAGATGCTTGATGTAGAATCCAAAAGGAGATCCTGAAATGGAAAATGATATTCCTCCCCTTAGGAAGAAATAGATCCAAAGAATGATGTCGAAGAAACCCTATGAAGAGTGATGAACCAATTTGTCTCAAGATGTGTGCCATGATAGGATGCTAAAGAATCTCCCTGTCTGAACTAAAACAAATGATGTCAAATCCAAATAGATGTGGAGAATCCTAAAATGCAACCTCTGAATGCAATGATAATGGTGGGCATACAGTGATAACTTGACTATCAAGGTAGAGGTGATGAATGTCCTCAAAATAATCCTCCAAATCTGCAATATAGGACTCAACAAACAAGAAAGATATGCCTGCAAGATAAGAGTCCAAAGCAGCTATGTCTGGAAGGTGAATGATGCCCTGCTACACTAAATCAGGAACAATAAGAGATGCTGATGAAGTCTTAGTCTGAGAATAGGAATAATGAGACAAGCCTCTGATTCATTGGAATATTTAAGGGTGTCTAAATACTCAAGTTCCTTTAAAGTATCATTATCAAAGGGTGCATTCTCTCTCCAAGCAATGGGTAAGAGACAATCTAAAGTAGGATCCTCTAGGAATGGAGAGAGATTGGGGTCTCCATAGATCTTCCAAAGATGTTTCCAAAGTGGGTGGGGACAATCAATGTCCGATATAGCCCACACAGTGTCATCATCAACACTAGATCGTATAAGTCCTACTATGTGATCTCTAATGATATTCCAAGCTATTTTTCCCTTTGAAGTGGTTGGTTCAGGTATGAGATCATACAAATAAGAAAAATATTAAGCCACCTACAATGTGTAAGTATTCCCTTTGCCCATGACTCATAATTACCCCATTCCAGAATTACAACTGAAGGGTGAGTAAAAAACCCATGATAACTCTTCAAATTAAAACATCTAAGAAAATTGACCTTAAAACATGTAGATCAAATTAATATGACCCATCCCATGCAAAAAAAACCCATGTAGGTGCCAGAATATCCAAGTAATTGAGCAAAGTGTAAAAACACACAAAGCTAAATAAAATTTACTTGGTAAAGTTTCTGATAAAATAGACTACAAATCTGGAAAGATCACAGAAACACCTTTCCGATGCCTATTCGTTTGCAGAAAATAGAGTTCGAACGAAAAAGATACGCCCCTGGGAGTGAAAAACACAAGTTCTAACTTTGACTGGCAAAAAAGACTACAAAACGGAAAATTCAGAAAAGATAACCATCATGACTAGAACGCCACCGGAACCAGCTTTCCAACACCTATTTTCATTTGAAAATCTGAGTTAAAATGCCCATTTTACACCTGATTTAGTGCAAGTTGCTCAAAAAGGTTTTAAAAAAAATTTGCACAGGCCTCAAGGGCTAAGATCTTTGGCCCTTGGTCAGATGGACGACCAGGGGGCTAGCAGCTAGGTGC
Organism: Sequoia sempervirens; assembly: GCA_007258455.2. Classification (NCBI taxonomy): domain Eukaryota; kingdom Viridiplantae; phylum Streptophyta; class Pinopsida; order Cupressales; family Cupressaceae; genus Sequoia; species Sequoia sempervirens. The sequence continues at coordinate 14,892 of VDFB02332030.1, forward strand.
TGGGCATGCAGCCCTTGGTTCTACATGTGACCCTGCTACTTTTAGGGTAAGCCCTCAGGGGCTATCTCCAAGGTGTTGGTGGCGCTCGGGTGGTGCGTTGGCAGAGCGGGTGGCGTGTGGGCGGTGCTGTGGCTGCCCGTCGGTGGAGCTTGGTGGGCGGTTGCCAAGCGGAGGCTCTGCTACTTGGAGCGGCTGGCGGGTGGCCGCCTGGTGGCCACTCGGTGGCCAGTAGGTGGCGGCCCTATAAAGAACTGGCAGCGCAGAAAGTGAACCAAAAAATTGGTTTTTAAATTTTTTTTTTTTTTTTGAAAATTTTGACCTTGATCTATGTGCCCTGGGGCCGTACGGCCTTGGGGCAAAATTTTTTTGCCTTCTGGTGCAACTGTGTCTGAATTGAACATATTTTATATGAAAATAGGGGTTTTTGAATGCTGTGAGCTCAACGGTGAGATCCGTTTGAGCTCAAAGTGCACCAAAAAAAAGTACCCCCTATTCCAAATAAAAAGGAACACAAACACAGATCTGATGCAACCAAAACCTAGATCTCTAAATCTTTCAAAAATTGAACAAGCTATAGTAGATCTAGCTCTGAGACCATGTAAGATTTGAGAAATACAAATCCATAGAACCCAAAGAACACCTGCATGCAAGAAACTTGTCACAAAGAAAGAGAGAGAACAAAACAAGGGTTTTAGCTCTAAAAATGTGCAAGATGTATTATCAGAGAAAAAATGAATCAAGAAGTTAATACAATATAAGAGATCAATCCTTATAAAAGGAGATCAACACTGAAAGGAAAACCTAACCCTAAGGTGAATGCATTTAATAATTAATATTAATTATTAAATGACTAATATATGTGCATAAAGTTAAATCTTAAGAGGAGAGTAAAGTTAATTAATTACTTTACTCTAACAGAAATGCAAATTTTTTATGATAAAAGAATTTGGTGTATATTCTATTTGCATGTGTTCTTATTTGCCTCCAAGAAATTTGACCAGGAAGATTACCTAAAACACCACTTCCAGTTTTAAAAAAGGTATTTTCATTAAATTCAACATCACATTCTAGATTTTCATCTTCATTTTCATCAACAAAACGGTTTTCATTTTTAGTTTCATTTTAATTTTCATCTTCATCTTCATTTCATTTTCATCTTCATCTTCATTTTCATTTTCATTTTCATTTTCATCTTCATTTTCATCTTCATTTTCATTTTCATTTTCATCTTCCTTTTCATTTTCATTTTCATTTTCACCTTCATTTTCATTTTCATTTTCATTTAAAATACAGGTAAGAAAATGATCATTTTGATTTTCACTGGCAACAAAAGATTTTTCTTTTTCGTTTACAACAAATTCTATAAAAGGTTCGTCTCTCTGAATATAGTCAATGTCAACATCATTAAGTCCAACATTTTGTAAAACTTCTACATACAAATTTACCATTTCACTAACATGTGGATTTGAAGACATACCTGGATTTGTGCATATTGAAACATTCTCCATAGCATTCAAAGAGGGATTTGAAGAAATAGTAGGACTTGTTTGTATAATCATATTCTTATCCAAATCGACTCCTTGCAAATTAACTTCATCTACAACCATGGTATCTGGTCGCACACAAAAAAAGGATATGAAAATCACAGTAAAACCTATCCTGGGAATTGGACATTCCAACAGGTGACTAATATCTCTTTATGGACGTTCATTTACTTGTCAAACCAGGGAATGTATACTTTGAATGGAGTAGCATAATATATGCACTAAGAACTAGTTTCAGTCACAACTTAACAGAAATAAATACTTGGAAAGAATTCTATCAGTGCTAAAGGAAGGTAATGCAAAGTTCTCTTAACTCAACCATGATTTAACCAAAGCAGAAATCATAACAGTTATGATCGAGACACAAACTATGAACTGGCCTTATGCTGTAGGAATAGGCACAGGGATGGATTCTCGATGCTCCAGGAACAATATAAGACTGGGTTTGTACGAAAACTGCAAAGATGAAATCTAACTGATGATCAATAGAAAAAGAATAGCTAACTAACTAGCTACAGATACTTACTAAGTGGCCCCCCTTAGCAAGCATCTACTAATTATGCAAGTGTTGAACTTAGAACTTCATCACACTTTATTCATAAACTCAGAATGGTATACATTGCTTTGTTGATATGAAAACTAACAACAAACTCTGTCTCTTGTCATATAGATTTTTATTTTTATTATTATCATACTAAATCTTACATGATATCTTCTATCTCCCTATCACTATGCTTCTATCTTACTTCTAACCATCTTCTACTCACTCGCGCATGAGGAGAACTTATTTAAAGTCAGGAGAACAACTAACTAACTAACCCTAACAAAGAAGGACGTGGAAGTAAAATGTATCCCAAAATCGAGGAATAGAATTCATAAATGAATTTATCCGTTCAACTCGATCCAGAGAGAATCTAGTGCTCCACTCTTTCCAGATTGACTATCATTAAAAATCCTTCCCAATAGTTTCAGTCAAGAGGTCTTTGCCAGAGCTTCCTCAAAGTCGTGTAGGAAATAGACTTTACTGCAAGGCCGAGATCGGCTGCACTTGACTCGATCATACTTTCTTCAACAACTGTGAAACACAAGGTAACAGATGTGAAAGAAAAGGCACATGGAACATACACAATATTCGTTTATTAATCACATATTTAAATCTATTTCATCATTCAAAAACTATATGTGATATACCAGTCATTTAGGGAGTCAAACAGGGTAATAAATATAGATAAGACAACATGATAGGCTGTAGGAACATGAAAGTGTATTGCTATAGGATATCCCAATAAAAGGTTTAAAAAGTGTTTAAACAACCATGAATAACAAAAGTAAAGGTATTAAAAGTTCATCATGATATCCAAACTATGAGCACATTTTGGGCTCATCATTTGCCCCCTACTTAGCCCAATGTTGGCCCTCTAGCATTAACTTTCCTGGTGGTATTTCTGAAATCAGTGGTTTTGGCATGACTCTAAAATGGAGTTCCAAACTTGTAATAAAATCCTCTAAAAGTCTGCCACCTTTCATACCTACGAGCTTTTGAATCGTCATTAAGATTTGTAGCCTGGTAAGGATAAAAGGGCAACATTAGCATAGGAGGTCTGAATGTCAATTACAACCACAGTTCAAACCTCTTTTGAAGTCCCAGCTATATATATCTACTTGATCATTTAAGAGCTACTGTGAAATTTAGGAGACTGTGAGGCTCGGACCTTCTTAGCCCAATAGTTAAACTTTCACACCTTTTCTCAATTCTGGTGTATGACAGTCTCCAAAATGGAGATGGATGTTCCTGAAATTCATCATATACCTATTTTTCTGAGATCAAATATTTTCATCCTGGCTATATTATTATGAATGCCATATGCCAGAGTAAACCAGGTTTTGAACTTTGCATGGGGGCCTAAACTTTCAGGGCGCAATGGAACAGGCTCATTCCTTTCGGCTTCCTCATATGTTTCCCATTGCCTGCCATAATTTGCTTCATTTGCTACCCATGACATAAATGATCTCAAATGGATGTCGCCAATATATAGAAGAGGATTCCATTATGTTTCAAATGGAATTAAAAAGCCATGTAAACAGAATTCACACAGAGAATTTCTTAACCAATTAGGGGCTGCCTAGTATGCGTCGTAGAATTCTTTAGCAGTGTGAAGTATAGGATCTTGATTTCTGGAAATTCTCATTAGTTGGAACCATAAGAATTGTTCCTTAAGGCACAAAGCATAAACTCTGGGTGGTGGTCTGCATTCCATAATCTGACTAGTTACTTTTAACATTTCATCCATTTTCCCTTGTAACTCAAGAATTTCTTATTTCTGACTTTCAATTTCTTTTTTTAGTTTCTTCTTTTCTACCTCCCATAGAATTTGTTGCATGTCAGTCTAGGCTAGGTGTCAGAAAGTTAGGGTTTACAATGTAACTGGTTTCTAGTTAGCTTTGACATATTCCAGAAACTCAATGAAAAATGTCTTCTTATAAACAACAATGGCTTGACAAGTTGCAGGGGGAAATGTAGCTTCACTAGCCACATCCAATTGTTCAGTCTATTCCTGCTCTTGCTATAGGATGAATTCTTGTTGTTCCAGTGGAGAAGACTGTGCTTCCTCCAAAATCTGCATAGCAGCGGCAACCATGTCGTCAAGACTTGGTACCCCTTTTTCATTATGCTCAATTTCCTTTGTCTCAATTTGTTCCTCTTCAAGAACGAATGAACTCTGTGCAACACTTTAGACACATTCTAAGAAACATCAAATTTAGACTTTATAGACTCTTCTGAAATTACAATAACCTCTGGTTGAGGTGAAGCAGGGGAGGTCTTACATTGTTTCTTTGTGGAAACTCTTCTTGGCACTGGTGTGGCTGTAGGAGGTGTTATTGTAGCCTTCCTCTTTCTGAACTTTCTAGAGGGTTTTGCCTTGCTAGAGGATGATGGTGAACTAGTGATAGCAATAGGTGTTGCTATAGGAGAGACGACTACAGGGGAAGATGCTGTAGGAGAAGGGCATTTCCTTTTTTGAGAATGAGGGTCAAACTCTGGGGTTTGTTCTGCCCCAGATAACTCTCCTGCCTTTGTTTTTCCCTTCTCTCTCTTAGTGGCAGACCTAGTTTGTACTCGGGTAGAGGATTCTAGTGTGAGAGCTACAGGACTAGGTGCTATAGGAGCAGATGACCCTTGCCCTGTTCTTCTACTGGTAGACACAATTTTTTCTTTCTTTTTCTAAGGCCATGGGGTAAGTACCCTAGGGGGTTCTGGAATTTGCAATCTCTTTTGGGCAATGAATTGTTGCCAGGAAAGAGGTGAGACATCTCTTAAAGAGCGTTCAATCAATAATTTGATAAAGCCATGATGAGCCGTGTGGTGGATATTTTGCTACCAAAAGGACAGTAATGAAAATTTTAAATACTAGTTACTATTGGCCAACTTTGCATAGAGATGCAGCCAAGTATAAAAGGAGATGTGACAGATTCCAAAGGATGGGAAGACCAACTCACTCTGATGAAATGCCACTATTTACGCAAATTGTAGTTACACCATTCGACAAATGGGGACTGGATTTTGTGGGACCAATTGACCCACCTTCCAATGGTAAGTCCTACATTCTTGTGTCCACAGATTATGTCACAAAATGGGTAGAAGCTAAACCTATGAAACATGCTAGGAATAATAAAGTGGATGAATTCCTCTATGAGGAAATATTTACTAGATTTGGTGTTCCTAGGGAGATAGTGATAGATCAGGGAGCACAATTTACTTCTACACTTATCACAACTTTAGTCAATGAATACAATATACGGCATAGGAAATCAACTCCTTATCACCCCCAGGCCAATGGCCAAGTTGACGTCACCAATAGAGACATAGAGGCCATTTTGACTAAAACTGTAGATTTGCATAGGAAAGACTAGGCCGCAAGGTTACCAGAAGCTATATGGGCCTATCGTACTACCTGGAAGACTGCTACAGGATTTACACCTTTTGAAATGGTGTATGGTAAAATAGCTATGATGCCAATAGAATTTGAACATAAGACTCTTAGAACAACATTGGAGCTGGACATGGATTTAACAAATGCACAAAAGGATAGAATCATGCATCTCAATGCTCTGGATGAACTCTGAAAGCATGCCCTGTAGCACACTGAGATGATACAGAATCAGCGAATAAGGTGGCATGATAAATATATTAAGGAAAAGAAATTCAAAGTAGGAGATTGGGCTCTATTTTATGACTCACGGTATAAGGACAGTCCAGGAAAATTATAGACTAGATGGTTGGGGCCATATGAAATTGAGAATGCATTTGCTAATGGTGCAGTTCAACTTGTTACAATTGATCCTGTTAGATTCAAGCTGTTAGTTAATGGACACTGCCTCTGGTTGTACCATAAACCTATCTCAAAAGAAGAATTCATGCAGCAGTTCATTCAGGTTCTTCCCACTACTCTTCCTATAGCCGAAGGCTTTAGCCTTTATCCTGCAGCTTCACCATAATTTTGAAAAGTATGCTCATAATAAAGGTTTTCTTTTTAAGGAAACCCCTTTTTCTTCATTTTCACTTGTTGCCACATCTCACTTCTTTATCTTCCATCTATCCATCCCATCCATCCATTCCATCCACTCATCTCATCCGCCCATGTCACCCATCCACCTCATTCATCTGCATCACTCTTAATTATGATATCATTCTCAACTGTCAACTCATGCCAAAGTTGTCATCTTTCTTAACACGTACACGCATTTATCAAAGGTACGCCATATCTTTTGTTATCACATATTTGATTTATTTTATTCTATTCATTTACTACTATGTCTGTATCAGTCATTATTACCCGATCTCCACCTATTCTTTAGTACAAGTGAGGACACATGTCATACTCTAAGTAGGGGGCAGGGTAATCCACTTTTTAAACCTGTCTTTTTGCCGCTGTCACAACTGCTTAGATAACCTTTCTTTATTATTTTTCTGGTACTTTACAAATATGATCACATGTCTTTTTCATTGCATGTTTTTCTTGTAAATTACAATCAAAACTATTTGTTCAAAAACTTCATTTTTGGCAAAGAGAGAAATGTGACAGCACAACAGAAAAAAAAAAAACCAAAATAGAAAGGGAAACAGAGAGGAAAATTTTTGAATTTTCAACAAGGAGTTGAGTTCAGCTAAGGAAAAACTTTGAACATGGGTGGTCAGCTGATGCGACATGAGCCTATAGCTCATGAGTTATTATTGCAAAATCCTCAAATAGTCCAGGCATTTAGCCTTTGTGGATGGTTAAATTACTTTTTGAGTTTAAATGCTTTCGATGAGGAGGCTGCTAGCGAATTTTTGAGAACCCTTTCTGAAGGGGAGGCTACTGTATGGGGTCTAATAGTTGTTGTAACTAAAGAAAGAATTGCTAAAGTAACCGGGCTTCCAGTCGTTGGAGAAAATTTTTCTTTGGATGCTGCCTCTGCAAGGGCTGAATTTTCAGTACCCACTGATGGAACTTTGGAAGTCTCCAAGCAGGGATGCAAGCGAGTATCATTACCTCCTTATTTAGAATATGTTGCTTACATAATCAGTTACTTAACCTGTGAAGGTCATTTCTCTTACCTACATTCTTACCATTTCAAATTGTTAAGTCATATGAGGCATGGGTTAGCTGTAAATGTTTCAAACTTCTTGTTAAAATTTTTGGAACAAAGTTCCCATGGAACCCAATAGGGGAAAGATAATTCTATTGCTCACCATGGCCTTATCAAATTATTGATTGAACGCTCTTTGAGAGATGTATCACCTCTTTCCTAGCAACAATTCATTGCCCAAAATAGCTTACAAACTCCAAAACCCCCTAGGGTACTTACCCCACAAACTCAGAAAAAGAAAGAAGAAATTGCGTCTACCAGTAGAAGAATAGGGCAAGGGTTATCTACCCCTGTAGCACCTGGTCCTGCAGCTCTCACACTAGAATCCTATGCCCGGGTACAAACTAGGTCTGCCACTAGGAGAGAGAAGGGAAAAATAAAGGCATGAGAGTCATCTGGGGCAGAACAAACCCCAGAGTCTGACCCTCATTCTCAGAAAAGGTAATGCCCTTCTCCTACAACATCTTCCCCTATAGTCATCTCTCCTATAGCAACACCTGTTGCTATCACTAGTTCACCATCATCCTCTGGCAAGGCAGAACCCTCTAGATAGTCCAGAAAGAGGAAGGCTACAAGAACACCTCCTGCAGCCGCACCAGTGCCAAGAAGAGTTTCCACAAGGAAACAATGTAAGACCTCCCCTGCTTCACCTCAACTAGAGGTTATTGTAATTTCATAAGAGTCCATAGAGTCTAAATTTGATGCTTCTCAGAATGTGTCTGAGAGTGCTGCACAGAGTTCACTTCTTCCTCTTCTCCCAAATCTAGCCAAGCAACATCTCCAGACTCAAATTGGGGCAGTACTGGAGAATAGAGGGTAAGATTCTTTGTGCTATATCCATCAGATATTGTCATGTCACCCGACCTACAACCAATGCAAGCATCAGCAGTAGCCAACCAAGGCATTCCTAGTATGACAAGGTATCCCCCCAATGATGCCTTTAAAGATAAGACCATGAAATCAGTAGGGTATTCCCAAGAATCCAAGGTGACTACTAGGTCTTCGACTACCCCATCAGGATTGACAGTTGAGCTATCAACAAGCTATAATATTGTAGGTGTAGTTCTTATTTCTAAAATATTAAGTTTTACAACCAGGTCCTTTGTCATGACATTGATAGCTGCACCAAGATCTACTAAAGCATTCTTAATTTGCAACCCATTAACATCTATCTCCACAACAGGACTTCCTGGATCTAAATATTTTGGGATGTTAAGCTTCCCTAGCATTAAGTCAGAGAGTTGGTCTATTACATGGATAGTTTGAGGGTCTTTCTTTTTCCTCCCTAATTTCTTCAAACATGCCTCCTTGATGGTCTTGCCATAGATAGGTACTTCTTTGATTGCTTGGAACAAGGGAATTTTCACGCATATATGCTTTAACTGGTCAAGGATATCAAAGGTGGGTTCCTCTTGTTTCTTCACATTTTCACCTTCCAATCTTTGTGGGAAAGGAAGGGGCACTTTATCAGATGACTTAGGTAATGATGGGATTTGAACTAGATGATTTGGTTGGGCTTGGTCATTGATATCTTCTTCTTCTTGGTCAGTCTCCTCATATGGTAATTTTGAGATTATGGGAGGAAATGGTGTGGGAAGCACGGTTCTTGAACATAAATTAATATTATTCAGGTTAAGAGCATAGGCAAACTGATGATTAGGATCAACAAAATAGACTTGCTGCTGCTGCGGTTGCTAGTTATTTGGATTAGGTGTTGCCTGAGTCGGTAGTTGGGTTGATTTTGGATTCTAACCTTGATTGCCTATAGGGGGTGACATAATGGATTGTTGTTGGGGTTGATGTAGGAAACCTACGGTTGAATTTGACCATTGTTGGCCTCCTCTCCATTGGTTAGGCTGCTGCCAATTCCCTTGTGGAGGTTGCAATTGATTTTGTTGAGGTGGTTTCCAGTACCCTTGTGAGGCTTGCCAACGGTTTTGTTGGGCATTTGGCCAAGGGTTATTCCACTGAGGTTGGGAGTATGGCCCATAGTTTGGAGGGTACTAATTTTTCCATTGACTATTATATGAACCAAAATTTTGCAAAGGATCTTGAGGCATACCTTGTCTTGGGGCCCATGGCCTCCTTTGTGCAACAAAGAAAACTTGGTCATCATCACCTTCTATCATCTTTAAATCAGTAGGAAATTGTTTAGCCTCCATGTTGGCCACAATCTTGCATCTGTAGTCACATTTCTTTTGTCTACAATGTGGACAGAACTCAGCCAACATTGCTTCAACTTCCTCATGTTTCTTCCGAGCTTGCATAGTGTCCAACTATGTAGCCATATTGTTTATGATTTCCCGCTTGAAATCAAAGAGCAAATTTGTGATCTCCATCTGAGAAACTCCACTAGAAGAAGACTTTCCCACTGAAGCTTGATGACCTCTAACTTTCTTCACATTTGTTCGGGAGTAATTAAGACATATTTTCTTAATATCATCCCAAGGTAGTTGGGTTATATCACCTCCTCCCATCAAGTCCACAGTGTCTATACAAGCATCACTGATTCCTCTTAGAAAAAGTATTTTCTAAGAGGCTTCATTAAGAGTATGGTTTGAGTTCTTTTTCAGAGTAAACAAGAATCTTGAGATGTAGTCTTCCAGGCTTTCATCCTCCTTTTGTTGAATTTTAAATATATCATCTCCCTTACTTCCACTCTTACAATATTCCTTATATTTCTCAAGAAATTTTGTTTGCATGGCTGCCCAACTATCAACAACACCTCTTCCCAAACTCATGAACCATCTAAGAGCTCCTTCCTTCAAGGTGGAAGGAAACAACTTCAACTTGTGTGCATCTGAAGTGTAATCATAGCTGTGACAGAGGATATCAAACTCAAACAGGAAAGTTTCAGGGTCCTCTATAACTAAGCCATAGAACTTGGGAAGTAATGAAGAAATAATATTTTTAAGGTTATCAGTATCTCGCTGAGGAAAAATGGGAAACTCAAAAGCAGGAGGTGGATTAGGTGGATTATTTTCCATATTTGCTTGCTAGAATATCAGAGCGAATGGATTTTCCTTAGGTTCCTCGTTGGCTGGGTCAAATGGTAGTTCAACAAATAGGTTTTCAGGGAGAAACCTTCCCAGCGCATCTCTTCTTCTATGCATGCAATTGAATGAATGGTGATTTGAAGGATTTTGAAAATTTTTGATTAACAAACTAAATTAATGCTAAAAATGACTTCTAACAAGTTCTTAGCCTGACACCATGCCCGACAACGACACCAAAAATGGTCACACCCACAAAAAGGATATGAAAATCATAGTAAAACCTATCCTGGGAATTGGAAATTTTAGTAGGTGACTAATATCTCTTTATAGAAGTTCATTTACTTGTCAAACAAGGGAACATATACTTTGAATGGAGTAGCACAATATATGCACTAAGAATTAGTTTCAGTCACAACTTAACAGAAATAAACACATAGAAAGAATTCTATCTACGCTATAAGAAGGTAATGCAAAGTTCTCTTAACTCAACCATGATTTAACCAAAGTAGAAATCATAATAGCTACAACTGAGACACAAACTATGAACTGGCCTTATGCTGTAGGAACAGGCACAGGGATGGATTCCCAATGCTGCAAGAATGACATAAGACTGAGTTTGTATGAAAACTTTAAAGATGAAATCTAACTGATGATCAACAGAAAAAGGAACAGCTAACTAACTAGCTATAGATACTTACTAAGTGGGCCCTCTTAGCAAGCATCTACTAATTACACAAGTGTTGAACTCAGAACTTCATCATACTTTATTTATAAACTCAGAATGGTATACATTTCTTTGTTGATATGAAAACTAACAACAAACTCTATCTCTTGTCATATAGATTATGCTTTTTATTATTATCATACTGACTCTTACATGATATCTTCTATCTCCCTATCACTATGCTTCTATCTTACTTCTAACCGTCTTCTGCTCACTCGCGCAGGAGGAGCACTTATTTAAAGTCAGGAGAACAACTAACTAACTAACCCTAACAAAGAAAGAAGTGGAAGTAAAATGTATCCCAAAATCGAGGAACAGACTTCATAAATGAATTTATTCGTTCAACCTAATCCAGAGAGAACCTAGCGCTCCACTCTTTCTAGATTGACTGTCATTAAAAATCCCTCCCAATGGTTTCAGCCAAAGATTCTTCACCAGAGCTTCCTCAAAGTCGTGCAGCAAATAGAATTTACTGCAAGGTCGAGATCAGTTGCGCTTGACTCGATCATACTTTCTTCAACAACTTACGACACATAAGATAACAGATGCGAAAGAAAACGCATATGGCACATACACAATATCTGTTCATTAATCACATATTTAAATCTATTTCATCATTCAAAAACTATATGCGATATACCAGTCATTTAGGGAGTCAAACGGGGTAATAAATATAGATAAGACAACATGATAGGCTGCAGGAACATGAAAGTGTATTGCTACAGGATATCCCAATAAAAGGTTTCAAAATAGTTTAAACAACCATGAATAACAAAAGTAAAGGTATTCATCATGATATCCAAACTATGAGCACATTTTGGGCTCATCATTTGCCCCCTACTTAGCCCAATGCTGGCCCTCTAGCATTAAATTTCCTGGTGGTCTCTCTGAAATTAGTGGTTGCGGCATGACTCTGAAATGGAGTTTCAAACCTGTAATAAAATCCTCTAAAAGTTTGCCACCTTTCATACCTACGAGCTTCTAAATCATCATTAAGATTTGTAGCCTGGTAAGGATAAAGGGGCTACATTAGCACGGGAGGTCTGAATGTCAATGGCAACCATAGTTCAAACCTCTTTTGAAGTCCTAACTATATATATCTACTTGATTGTTTAAGAGCTACTATGAAATTTAGGGGACTATGAGGCTCGGACCTTCTTAGCCCAACAGTTAATTTTTCCCACCTTTTCTCAATTCTGGTGTATGACAGTCTCCAAAATGAATATGGTTGTTCCTGAAATTCATCATATACCTATTTCTTGAGATCAAATATTTTCATCCTAGCTGTAATATTATGAATGCCATATGCTAGAGTAAACGAGGTTTTGAACATTGCGTGGGGGTCTGAACTTTCAGGGCACAATGGAACAGGCTCATTCCTTTCGGCTTCCTCATATGTTTCCCATTACCTGCCATAATTTGCTTCATTTGCTTCCCATGAAATAAATGATCTCAAATGGATGTCACCAATATACAGAAGAGGATTCTATTCTGTTTCAAATGGAATTAAAAAGCCATGTAAACAGAATTCACACAGAGAATTTCTTAACCAATTAGGGGCTGCCTGGTATGCATCGTAGAATTCTTTAGCAGTGTGAAGTATAGGATTTTGATTTCTTGAAATTATCATTAGTTGGAACCATAAGAATTGTTCTTTAAGGCACCGAGCATAAACTCTGGGTGGTGGTCTGCATTCCATAATTTGACCAATTACTTTTAACATTTCATCCATTTTCCCTTGTAACTCAAGAATTTCCTGTTTCTGACTTTCAATTTCATTTTTCACTTTCTTCTTTTCTACCTCCCATAGACTTTGTTGCATGTCAGTCTGGGCTAGGTGTCAGAAATTCAGGGTTTGCAATGTAACTGGTTTCCAATTAGCTTTGACATATTTCAAAAACTCAATAAAAATGTCTTCTTATAAACAACAATGGCTTGACAAGTTGCAGGGGAAAATGTAGCTTCACTGGCCACATCCAATTGTTGAGTCTGTTCTTGCTCTTTCTACAGGATGAATTCTTGTTGCTGCAGTGGAGAAGACTGTGCTTCCTCTGAAATCTACATAGTAGCGGCAGCCAAGTCATCAAGACTTGGTACCCCTTTTTCATTATGCTCAATTTCCTTTGTCTCAATTTGTTCCTCTTCAGGAACGAATGAACTCTGTGCAACACTCTCAGACACATTCTAAGAAACATCGAATTTAGACTCTACGGACTCTTCTAAAATTACAATAACCTTTGGTTGAGGTGAAGCAGGGGAGGTCTTACATTGTTTCTTTGTGGAAACTCTTCTTGGCACCGGTGTAGCTGTAGGAGGTGTTCTTGTAGCCTTCCTCTTTCTGGACTGTCTAGAGGGTTTTTCCTTGCCAGAGGATGATGGTGAACTAGTGATAGCCATAGGTGTTATTGTAGGAGAGATGACTATAGGGGAAGATGCTGCAGGAGAAGGGCATTGCCTTTTTTAAGAATGAGGGTTAGACTCTGGGGTTTGTTCCACCCTAGATGACTCTCCTGCCTTTGTTTTACCCTTCTCTCTCCTAGTGGTAGACCTAGTTTGTACCCGGGCAGAGGATTCTGGTGTGAGAGCTACAAGAACAGTGATATAGGAGAAGATGACCCTTGCCCTGTTCTTCTACTGGTAGATGCAATTTCTTCTTTCTTTTTCTGAGGCCGTGGGGTAAGTACCCAAGGGGGTTCTAGAATTTGCAAGCTCTTTTAGGCAATGAATTGTTTCCAAAAAAGAGGTGAGACATCTCTCAAAGAGCATTCAATCAATAATTTGATAAGGCTATGGTGAGCAATAGAATTATCTTTCCCCTGTTGGGTTTCATGGGCACTTTGTTCCATAAATTTTAACAAGAAGTTGGGAACATTTGCAGCTAACCTATGCCTCATATGACTTAACAATTTGAAATGGTAAGAATGCAGGTAAGAGAAATGGCCTTCACAGGTTAAATACTTGATTATGTAAGTAGCGTATTCTGAATAAGGATGAGGCAACAATACTCACTTGCATCCCTGCTTGGAGACTTCCAAAGGTCCATCAGTGGGTATTGAAAATGCAGCCCTTGTAGAGGCAACATCGGAAGAAAAATTCTCTCCAACGGCTGGAAGCTCGGTTACTTTAGCAATTCTTTCTTCAGTTACAACAACTATAAGACCCCATATAGTAGCCTCCCCTTCATAAAGGGTTCTCAAAAATTCACCAGCAGCCTCCTCATCGAAAGCATTTAAACTTAAAATGTAATTTAACCATCCATAGAGGCTGAATGCCTAGACTGTTTGAGGATTTTGCAATAATAACTCATGAGCTACAGGCTCATGTCACACCAGTTGCCCACCCATGTTCATAGTTTTTCCTTAGCTGAACTCAACTCCCTACTAAAAATTCAAAAAAATTTCTCTCTGTTTCCCTTTCTGTTCTTTCTTCTTCTTTTTTTTTTTCTTCATTGCTACTACATTTCTCTCTTTTCCAAAAATAAACTTTTTGAACAGGCAGTTTTGATTGTAATTTACAAGAAAAATATGCAATAAAAAAGACATGCGATCATATTTGGAAAGTACTAGAAAAATAATAAAGAAAGGTTATCTGAGCAGTTGTGGCAGCGGTGAAAAGATAGGTTTAAAAAGTGGATTACCCCACCCTCTACTTAGAGTATGACATGTGTCCTCACATGTACTAAAGAATAGATAGAGATTAGGTAATAATGACTGATATAGACATAGTAGTAAATGAATAGAATAAAATAAATCAAATATGCGATAACAAAATATATGGTGTACCTTCGATAAATGCGTGTATATGTTAAGAAAGATGACGGCTTCAGCATGAGTTGACAGTTGGGAATGATATCATAATTAAGGGTGATGCGGATGAATGAGGTGGATGGGTGACATGGGCGGACGAGATGAGTGGATGGAATGGATGGATGGGATGGATAGATGGAAAGAATTTGATCCCCAGCAACAGTGCCAAAATTGGTCGTGGCCACAAAAAGGATATGAAAATCACAGTAAAAGCTATCCTGGGAATTGGACATTCTAGTAGGTGACTAATATCTCTTTATGGACGTTCATTTACTTTTCAAACCAGGAAACGTATACTTTGAATGGAGCAGCACAATATATGCACTAAGAACTAGTTTTAGTCACAACTTAACATAAATAAATACTTTGAAAGAATTCTACCTACGCTACAGGAAGGTAATGCAAAGTTCTCTTAACTCAACCATGATTTAACCAAAGCAAAAATCATAACAGCTACGACTGAGACACAAACTATGAACTGGCCTTATGCTATAGGAACAGGCATAGGGATGGATTCCCGATGCTGCAGGAACAATATAAGACTAGGTTTGTATGAAAACTTCAAAGATGAAGTCTAACTGATGATCAACAGAAAAAGAAAACCTAACTAACTAGCTACAGATACTTACTAAGTGGGCCCCCTTAGCAAGCATCTACTAATTATGCAAGTGTTGAACTCAGAACTTCATCAAACTTTATTCATAAACTCAGAATGGTATAGATTGCTTTGTTGATATGAAAACTAACAACAAACTTTGTCTCTTGTCATACAGATTCTGCTTTTTATTATTATCATACTGACTCTTACATGATATCTTCTGTCTCCCTATCACTATGCTTCTATCTTACTTCTAACCATCTTTTGCTCACTCGCGCAAGAGGAGCACTTATTTAAAGTCAGGAGAACAACTAACTAAGTAACCCTAACAAAGAAAGACGTGGAAGTAAAATGTATCCCAAAACTGAGGAATAGACTTCATAAATGAATTTATCTGTTCAACCCGATCCAGAGAGAATCTAGCGCTCCACTCTTTCTAGATTGACTGTCATTAAAAATTCTTCCCAACGGTTTCGGTCAAAGAGTCTTTGCTAGAGCTTCCTCAAAGTCATGTAGGAAATATACTTTATTGCAAGGCCGATATTGGCTATGCTTGACTCGATCATACTTTCTTCAACAACCTGCGAAACACAAGGTAACAGATGCGAAAGAAAAGGCACATGGCACATACACAATATCCATTCATTAATCACATATTTAAATCTATTTCATCATTCAAAAACTATATGCAATATACCAGTCATTTAGGGAGTCAAACGGGGTAATAAATATAGATAAGACAACACGATAGGCTGCAGGAACATGAAAGTGTATTGCTACAAGATATCCCAATAAAAGGTTTCAAAAGAGTTTAAACAACCATGAATAACAAAAGTAAAGGTATTAAAAGTTCATCATGATATCCATACTATGAGCACATTTTGGGCTCATCAGTATCCTCAATGTTTTTATCTTCAATAGTTGTTGAATTGGTTGCTCCAACATCATTCATTGATTTCATTCTCATTCTTTTTTCTCTTTGTCTTTGTCTCTCTTTTTCCCTGTTTGCTTCAACTTCTTGAATCAATGTCTTCCTTCTTTTATTACGAGCTTTATCTCCCATGATTATAAAATTCTCAAGCACAAATGAATGTTAATAGTGAAATTCTTCAAAATATTCAATCCAAATTGGAAGTTGAATACATATTAAGACAAAATTCTTCCTCTCGTGTTCGTCAAAACAGGTAAAAAACTACCACAATTCCACTTTAAAAATTAAGTTCTGACCTATAAATACAATAACTTATGAAAAATCATTCATTTTTAGTGCTCTCGGCCATACATGCAAGTTGCAGACTTCATAAAACTTGTGCACAGTGAATTTAAATCATATAAACGGGATCCAGTTAATAACACGGGATCCCGCTTCAAATGAATCAGGATCCTGATTATAAAACAGGATCCCGTTTATGCATAAGCGGGATCCAATTTCATAATCGGGATCCCGTTCATCGACTTCGAACATTGGAGTCGTTGCCTAGTGAACATGATCTCGTTTATGAAATAGGATCCCGTTACACTGACAACGGTCGAAATGTGGTTCAAACGTAATGGGATCCCAATTAGTAAATAGGATCTTGTTTATCCATTTTATAAGCAGGATCCCATTTTTTTAAAATTTGAATTGCCTTTTGCATTGTGCTTGGGTTTTTGCTTAGGTTTTTGGTTCAGGAAAAGCATTGGAAGTCTGAACCTCAACCTTCAACCTGGTTTGACCTGCAAGTTGAAGGTCCTAACAATGTCAAAG
>VDFB02332031.1:0-87721 GCA_007258455.2 Sequoia sempervirens
CCAGGGTGGCAAATTAGTCCTCCAACTAATGAAAAAGTGTCAGGAAATTATTTTTGATAGTTGGGATCCAGAATTTGACAAAATAAATATTTTGACAAAATAAATATTTTTAGATTTCAAGTGGGACTCATTCGCCAAGGGTGGTGAAACAGTCCTCCCCAAGATTTATGGAAAATCAGGAGACAACTCTGCAACACTAGATTTGGAGATGTCTGGATGTCGGGTTACCAGGGTCAGTTCTACAGGAAATGGACAGAAAATGTTTAAAATGCTTGAAAGAATGATAGGTTGACTTGAAAAGCCTATTTGACTTAATTTCCACTTGTCAACACATTTAGACCTGTTAAATCTGTAAAACAAAGGCTACAAATACACATGCGAAAGGGGAAAAATGTTGGAGGGTTAGTAAATAGGTGTTTGCCTTGGTCAAACCCCACTTTGGTAATCAAATCCAATATAAATGAATGAAATGCAAAGGAAATGATAAATGAACAACATGAAAGTGTTACCAACTTACCAAGATCCTTGTATATGCAAGTCTGAATTAGAGTCAATGGCTACTCCAAAGTGCTTGAGTTGATGATGTAGAATGCTTGAGAGTGCTTGAATGCTTAAATGTTTGGGTGGATGAGTGAATCTTGATGAATGGGCTTTAAAATGAGGTGAAAGTAACTTATTTATACAATTATTGTGCCTTACTATTCGTTCATACCTCATCACAGGCCGACATGAAGTGAATTTGAATAAAATCCCGAAAGGAAATTTGAAATATTTTGAATTTGGGGCCAAGGGGGACTCATTCGCCACCCATGGCGAATGGGTCCCACCTAGGACCTAAAACCATGTGTCGAGAAAAATGTTGTGTTTAATGGTGTTTTTCAGGATAAGATCCGAAAATACACTTAATATAAGCATATGAGGGCATAAAGGGACAAAATAAAGCATGAGAAGGGTGTAAATAGTGAAGATGTGCCTAGAAAAGTGTGAAAGCTTGTTACAAGACTTCACAACACTTCAAAATAGGACTTTTTGATGAGTGAAAAGGTGGTTTTTAGGTAAATTGCATTAAATGGAGTCTAGAAGAATGTAGAAATGCTTTACAACACTTCACAACACCTTCACAAGACGTTGTTCTTTAAGTCTTAGTACCTAAATAATCATGTTCAAGCCATGATACATCATAAAATCAAAGCAACATAGTTCGAACACCATGAAACAAGACCTAAAAGGCCATGCAAATGACAAGGGACCATTTTTTATGGCACAGTACATCCTAATACGGTTTCGTATTTCAAGTGTGAACACAGATCCTCTTATCTATTTGTTGAGTCAAAGTCCATCACACTAGATACCACACCATCCTGGTTGTTTATACCTCGATGCATCATATCTATGTGTGTTATCAAACATAAGGAAAGTTATTCTCTTTACATCCGCAATCCCTAGATAAGCAATACATCATCATCATTCATCATCATATCTAATAAAGTCTCGACAACTCATAGACTTGTTGGACTTCTGAATCTTCTTAGAATCTAGGGTTGATGCCTCTCATTCTTTTATCCTCTTTCACGCTAAGATTCTATCATGACATTCACCAAAACATCAATGCATCCATTTTGCATATATAAAATGTCAGCATACTCATCCTGCATATTCATACATATTATCATCATCGGAAACCTCATCCACCTCACTTGCATTGCATCATCAGTTAAGTTGTTTAGGATAATATAGATTTTTTATTCTAAGCATCTTAAAACCATTTCATTTGCATCATCATCATCATAATATAGATCTGTTAGTCTAATCTTCTCCTTTCACCATCTTGAACCTCTTTGTCGTGAGATCAACTTTAAATCAAAAATTTTGCTTGATCTCTTGAGGGGGCAGTGTACTAGCGTAATTCTTTTTGCTTGGGCAATAGTGGGGCATTTAAAAAATCATATTTTTTTTGAATTTTGATCTTGGCAGCATCAATCTTTGAACCAACGAAACAGGTACCTTGCTTCAAAGAGGGGAAAAATGTAGACACTTAAAAATTCTTGATTGACATTATGCATCTAAATCTGATCAATTAACATCACTTCTATTAATTAAGTAATTAATTTTATTTGATTAATTCACTTACTAATGTTCATCTAATTATAAATAAATCAATTTATTTAATTAAAACCCTAAAGTCCTCTCATCTGATTTAATAAATCAAATTGTTTAAATCAAATGTCACAATCTCCTAATCCCTTCAAATTAATTAATTCTTTATTAATTAGTTCTCCTAATCATCATTACCCATCCTATAGCTTTTGACTCAACCTTGGTCAAACTCAACCCTTGATTAACTAACCAACTTGCACATGAAAATAATTCTTTTAATTAAGTAATTACCCTGTTTTCCCTCACAAAAGCATATGCTTTGAGAATATTCCTCCAATAACTCCATTGATTTGACTTTCTTACCCAAACATTAACTCCTCTTACACTCTCAACCATATGCATTAATCTCTCTTACATCCCCACCCACATCATCTTACACTCTCAACCATATGCATGTATTCCTCTTACATCCTCTTTACTCACATATTTCCCAAAATGTGCTCCAACTTCATCCATTAGCCTTGTGACAAGTGTCACATTCTCATTGGCTCTCCTTTTAACCCACATTCACCAATTTCTCTCATTCTTTAACCCTTGATTCCTATAAGTAGATGTTTCCTATACACAATATGTATCCACAACTTGAAGCATTCTTACCATAGGCATTTCTACTCATAGCATTTCACCATTTTCATCACTTTAGCTAGTTTATGTTACCATTTTGCATCAAATCTCACACTTTGGATCAACTAAATCATTGGAGCTTATGAAAGGGATTGGGAAAGGGCTTCTTTCCACATCAAAGGAGCACCAATCCCCCTATGGGATGAAGGTTTAGTTGTTTTGAATTGATTACATGCTATCTTTACTTTGTTTGTGTTTTCATTTTCATGTTTTCATCTTCATTTTGGCTAAGAATCTCATAGGGAATGCTTGATTTGTGTTTCTAACATGATTAACTAGTGTTTGTTGGTCCTATGTTAGCTTATTGCAAGTTTGGTGTTCACACTTATTATAAAATTACTGTGAAGGCACGAGCTATTAAAATTAAACTAGCGGTTCAAGGTATTGTGAGGATAGAACAATTTTGGTTTTCTTGGATGAAGATATATTATTCAAAAAATGTTTTTGACATGTAAAAGTACTGAATGGGGTCAGTAATCAGACTAAAATGCATTATTGGTGAAATTACATTTTTATAAAGATCATGTAGAACAATCTAGAATTTTATCAAAATGTTGAAATGATTGGGTTTTTGACCTTAAATTCATGTACAAGTCTAAGATATATTCAAGGATGCCACTACTCACTTAGTAATTGATAATTTAATATCTAAATCATTTCCTTTACAATGCTACATTAGATAGGGGTGTCCTCTACTTATGACTAACACTTTTTGTTATCTACTAAAAGAGCTAATCATTTGAAGCTTATATTTGGTATTTCCATCCCCTAGAATACTATTGTTATTAGTTCACATTTTATTGATGATAACATGTTATTTCTATATAATTAACAATAAGAGTTGGATAATACCCTTGATGTTTTAAAAATGATAGGTAAGTTTTTGAATCTCGTTTAGCTTGTCATCAAACTAAACTCTTGATGTCCCAAATTAGCCACACTTCTTAGTGGACTCTCAAGGAATCAAAATAAATCAAAAATCAAGGGATAACTTAATATATTGGATTTATTTTGGTTTGTGATTCTCACTTATTAGATGTGGAATTGATACCTCAACACACTTTAGAATAAATTACTCAATTGGTGTGGAAAATTTAATTAATTGGCTAGAAAAAATTAGGCAACTAATAGGATTTTTCTTACCACATGTGTATTATTATTTATGTTGGATGTTATCCAATAAATATTATGAATATTTTCATAAATTAATTTATTTTTTTTGGACCAAATAGGATGGTTTGACAAGTTTTATAACTAATTCTTAGTCTTGTTGCATACAACCCAAGTCTAAAATAAAATTGAGAGTATAGATCTCAAAGCTTAAGGTTTATGTCTAGTTGTTAAATCGATTACTAGAGTTGTTAAAGGTGATGAAATAAATTGTCACCCTTGACAATTTCACACTAGATTTTGCTCCCTCCTATGTGCTTGGACTTAATTATGCTACTAGTTTCCTAAATTATGTATTATACAACCCATTTTATAATTTATTGGAAAATCAAATATGAAAAACCAAAGTATGCATTTAATATTTTACCCCTAACACTTCAGATCCTAAAAAAAGTGGGACTGGATAAGGGCACCCCTGTCCCCTTAAAATGGACCCAAATTTAAATATGTCAATGTTGGTTATTTGAAATTCAAATCCTAATTGTTGGCTATCGTGATTTAATTTTTAGGAAATTAGATTAATTGCATATAAATACATAGTGTTTTCACAATTTTAAAGGAGAATAAGGAATTAAGAAGTAAGAGATAATTCTATTGAGAAAATCAAGTATCCTAAAAGCAATCAAGAGCAAAATTTATAGAATTATTGCAGCATTTCAACATCTGAGCAATATGTCAAGTTTTATGCTAGTTTATTCATGTTTATGCATGTATTTTGTTTGTAATTACTAATTCTTGTAGGTCTTCAATTCAAATCAAGCCAAATTACAATCAACCCGTAAAGGTGATGTGCATGACTTCAGTCCCTCAAGGAGATCAGATTTGAGTGGTGAGTTGCAACAAGTTGTTGGTTCATTACTCCTTTGTTATTTAGCCTCTATCCCTTAAAAGGATAAGCTATCTTTATCATCAAATTTTCTATTGTGGAGGTAGAAATACCAACACGGGGTTTGACTGAGTTAAGCCTCTATATGGCACAACCCTTCCTCTCCATTTGAATGTGCAAGTTACAGATCTAAAGAGGACTGGAAGAAGATTGAAGACAATTTTTGCTTGTTTATGCATTCAAGCCTTACAACTTGACAAGATACAAAAACTCAATTATCTTAGTGACAAATGAAGATCTGACAAGATGATTTGGAAGGAAGAAGCCACAGACTAGGGACATGAGGACTACGAAAGTAGATTTCAATTTTAGATCTCTAGTCTAAGGCACCCTAGGTGCCCTTGTCCACTCAAATAAGGCTGAAATTCAAATCAAAGGTGCACACATATCTTCTATGTTCATTTTTGGTCATCAAATTTGATTATTAGTTTCTAGGTTGTCTGTATTCATATCAAAATAGTGTATTTTCATATTTAGCTAGTTGCATCAGTGCATTTCATCATAATTCCCTTTTCAAATCATCCCACACACAACTCAAAAAAACCCTAAAAAGGGAATTGTAGATCAAGGATTGACTGACTCACCTTTCAAGTTGTACGTTAGTCTCAGCTCCTTACCCATCTTCAATTGCCCAATGTTTTGTTAGTGGAAAGGTGACTAATCCTAGTTGAATCCTAAGGTTCTCACTTTTCCACACCAAACATTTCCAAATAGAATTAAGATAACTATAATTAAAGGTAGATGATACAATGTGAATTGGTTGTGCAAGATTTTTCTTGCCCCTTTCTTTCAAATCAAATATTCCTTTCATATTTAGTTCATTTGAAAATCTTGGTAGCATGTATGTCATTTCTTAAATTGGAAAGAGCATCATTATATCATGGTTTTGTTTTTTCCTCTTCCTTCGTTTGGTGGAATATGCATATGCAATATTAAGAAAACCTCTTGTTAGCTTTTCTAGGTAGGTTTATTACTTGTTTAAGAAAGGGGTGTGCCATTTTAGTGATATATGAAACTTTGATGCTTTGAATTAATATTGTATAATAAATATAAATAGTTTCTTATTTTTGTGTAGTTCTTAGTCTCCCTTGATTTGACAATTAAATTGTGCACTCCAACATCATGTAACTTCTTCAAAGACAAGAATTGATTGCCCTCTCATCATTTTTTATTCCTCCCTTAAAAGAAAACTTACCTCCTTCCTAGAATATGCTCAAGTCTTTGCCTCAACATTACCTAGGGCTATAGATTTAGTCATAAATCTAGGGGAAAATGAGTTTTCAAATGTATAAATCTAAGGTTGATATTGACACACTATTTGTTGGCTTGAATTTTCTTACATTGTAGTAACCTCCCTATGGGGGACAATTTGAAATGTATGATGGTTTAGCTAGCTACGTGCTCATTGTCACTCAAATGAAAACATGAACTTTCATTTTGGGGTTGCAATTTTGTTAAGAGACAATGATTTGTTGTATTTAGAGACTTGCCAATTTTATGTGTCCACCATTTCAATTAGAAAGAAGCTTTGATTTGGAACAGGTCTACAAAATAATATGGTTGTTGATTCAATCAAATATTTTATCTTATTGCATGTATAGAAAATCATATGTTCAATAGCGTTTTCTCATTCTAATTCTCATTAGAAAGATATAATCACAAGACTTTACAAACAAAAAAACTGTTGTGTTACATGGAATGATTATTCTTGTTGTTGGTCTTGTTTTCGTAATCAACATGTTGTTTATATATTGATACTTGTTTGTAATCTTATTATTATTAATGCTCATAGAATCAATTGCAAGTAATACTTCTTCTACTACCCTTATTTAATTGGTTGATTATTAGATCCTTCAAGATTTTCCTTTGTGACTGATTATTTTATAAACAATTTTATTAATTTTAAAAAAACAATAGTAAAACCTAAGGTTTATTATGATTTTACTGTTTAATAAAATAGAAAGCAGAGAAGATAGATTTGTAAACCCCCTCCTGATATTTGAATAGTGGAATCTAGAGTCCAGAAGGACAAAATTAATGTCAAGCATTAAAGCATACCCTTTTTCCTAGAATGCCCCACCCAACTTGGGGGATGAACTAATGGATGTCAATTCAACCTTTAAGACCACCACTAAAGTGTGGCCACTGAGACTCGGCAACAAATTGCTAGGAACAAACCTGGTACAACTGATGGGCGCAAACACCATCACTACATCACTTCGTAGATTTAAATTTACTGTTTACCTACTAAAAGTGTTTGCAGGAAGACATAATACCTTTATATATCATGGTGGGTTGTCCTTATCAGCCATACAAATTCTTCCTCTTATAGAAAACATATGTCATGTTGTACCCTACTAAAGCAGAAATCTGACCACTACTCTGAAAGAAATCAAGTTTGCGTACGCTCAAGGGTAGGATTCTGTGAGTCTGTCCCAAGGATCATCTTTTCTGTCTGCCCACGAGAACCAGCAGGGAGTTCCCTGTCCCTTCATGCCCACCCACTTGAACAATTCTTTTTCTTTTCATGGGTGGAGGAACATTACCTATTCAATCAAGGTACCCTGTGCTTGTAGTTGAGATATTTATTAACTTAGGTCATCTGGTCTCAGTTAAGATTTATTATGGTGATGTGTGTTAAGTCTTCATTTAGTTGAAAAGATGTGAACAAGGATCTTAATATCACTGTGGAAAATATCTGTACAATAAAATCATTGAAGTTAATTAAATAATATAAATAATTCAATTGGAATTGATTATTGAAGATTGTAAACTAGCAGTTGCCTTTAAAGGAGGTTCAAGGATTATGTTGATAGAAAATTATATGTATGTTAATATGTTAGAGAGTATGTGTTTGTGCATGGGTACATATGGATGCAATGTGCTGTGAGTTCTAATTGCATGTGGTTGGATTAGATAATTAATAATAAATGCTAAACAATGGAATGAAATAAACTTAGACAAATCTAGATTTTAAATTAGGTATTATCTGATTTTGAAATATTTGCATGCAAATTTAAAACAAAAAATAAATGTAAATGCAAAAGAAAAGTTGCCATCAAATTGGAAAAAACACTGCACATGGAAATATAATTTTTTCATCTAGTTGAAAAATCAATATTTATCTAGCTTTTACATGACAAGTGAGATTTTTTAGGCTTTCATCTGATATTTTGGAACATTTTACCATTAATGGACAGTTGATTTACCATTTAGCGACTGCTGAAACTTGTTTTCTGATAACTCAATCAGACATGAGACTTGTTTCAGACTTAAATCTCATACTATATATAATCTATCAACTAATAAATTAATTATCACATTTAAAATACTTAATGTGAATGCCTATTCTCGATGATAAATCATATAGAATTAGCAGAATGTCTGATGTTTAAAGAGTAAATTCTAAAACAAAGTTTTAGCGGACTTTATTCTCAAAATTTTTGATCATCTCTATGAGAAACACGCATCCCTTTTAGTTGATATCATTCTCAAATTGAGCACATTTTATGTAACCTTCATGACATGACTGCTATGATTGCTCTCTTGGAAGAAGAAAAGAATCAAAACATTGTCTCTCTAACTCCAAACAAAAAAATATAGGCATATATGATAAAGTTTGAAGTCTGTCCAAACTGTTAAAATGTTGTACACTTTTTGGATTCCAAGAAAACAACAAAATCAATTAAAAAGGTACATCTTATTGTCTACTCTTCTCTTTAGAGATGTTAGGTCTTGATTGAATCAAATGTTACGTGCAGATTTAACATTAGCTCTTTCCATAGATCCCATCTTCTCCAAAGTTGGGTTATGCTTTATTTTAAAGTTGCCAATTGCATTTGTTTCAAAACCTCCAAGTATATATGAACAAGTCCATTTCATACATATCCTACAACCAATTTATTCCAAGAGAAAATATTACACTGACCTTTCATGCATGCATGCTTATGACTGCATCACAACTAGAATATGAAATATTTTCCAATTATAGACTTTGCTGCATCTCTAGAACTTACTTTTATACATCACTTCAATAAAACCAGAATTAATTTGAACCGTAAAAACTTTCAATTTCTTTGCTCCAATATCCTTCTCTGTAAGGAGATACATACACCAAATGTACAAGAAAAAATTACCAACCACGAACTTAAAATACATGGCAGTGCCCTAAACAGAGATGCCAGAAGAAGTCTATTTCTTCATTTAGTGCACTGTACTATTTACCAAGACTTAAAAGCTAGTGTGCAAACCATGTATGTACAAAGACTAGACTGAATATTATAAAGTGCATTTACCAGGCCAACCTGCCTATACCTACATCACTTTTGGTGATTTTTTACTTTTTGGTGATTAAAAGTTGTTGAGAAGTCTTATAGTAGATAGATATCTTAAATACATCTATTTTAGGAATGTTCATTGTATTTAATGAGGCTGACCCACAGTAGGTTTGGAAGTCTTACAGTAATATAGATATCTTAAATACATCTATTTTAAAAACATTCATTGTATCTAATGAGGGTGACCCACATGGGGTTGATGACAAATCCTGAACTGTTGTTGCATATTATAATATTTTGAAATCGTATCTTTGACTAAGATTGATTTACTTTATTGTTGCATATTAGGATATTTTGAAATCCTATCTTCGACTAAGATTGATTATCTTTGTTGTTGCATATTAGGATATTTTGAAATCCTATCTTCGACTAAGATTGATTATCTTTGTTGTTGCATATTAGGATATTTTGAAATCATATCTTTGACTAAGATTGATTATCCTTTTGTATAATCAGATATTTAGCTTGGTGGGGCGCCTCATGTAGATACCTATAGCGTCTAGACTTACCTATTTTGGTAATAAAATTTCAATTAAGAAAAAGAATCATTGTAAAGTTATTTCAGTTTACCTTAGAATCATTTTATTATGTCAATAAGTGTTCTACAACAATATTATGGAGTATGAAATCATAAATATGTAAATTCATAACTTACATTACAAAATATAAAATAACTTTTAATTAAATCAAATTTAATTAAATTAGAACTGGTATAGATATCGATAAAAAATCAAGAAATGTTGATAAGGGCGTGGTTTGGTGGTCAAGTCGCTTAGTTGTAGTGATGACCACTAGGGTTCAAACCCTCGTTGGGCCAAAGTGCTCGCAGAGGTTTGGTGCATTGCACCTTTTATAATTTACTCCATTTTTACTTGGAAAACTATTTTTGTTTACTTATGAGTTATTTTATTTAGTTAAAATTTATTTTATGATTTTAAATTTTCAAAAAATATGTCCTTTTTTTATAGTTCTTGTTAACACATTTGAACTTCACTATACTCCACTCTTTGATGCCACTATAATTACCCTCAATGAATAACATGATCATTGTAAATACTTAAATTTTACTACATCCTAACATTTACCTAACATTGCAACCTACTATAGATTAATACCATGTTGGCATTTCTTCTTAACATTTCATACTAATTCCCCTTTTTTCTTTATGATCACTAATTAATTACACACTTTATTTAATTAATTAGGCTAATCTTCCTCCATTTATTCTAAAATAATAAATGAATCTATTTTCACTTAAAATTAATAAATTAATTAAATATCCACTCATATTTCATCATTTAATTCCTCCACAATTCCATTTATATTTTTAAATTTATGTACAACTAATAAAATAAAAAAATAAGTAAAAAAAATAATTATATAATCTATATTAAAGCTCACTAAAATGCCAATCATAACCTTTTTTTTATTCCTACCTATTTTTTGCCAAAGAAGATTCTTCACTCAATTTTATTTAATCTTCACCTTTCATCCAAGCTCAAATCTCATATCCCCAATGAAATAACAATGTGAGCTTGAAGGTATATATTGTAGAAATCTTGCATGATTAATTAAACATCGACATTTATCACACCATCAATTAATCAATTTATTAAGAGGGTTCGTGTTGGTAAGATTGCCATCTATTTATTCTGTTTATACTCTATTTAACTCAATTTGATTTAGAGTAGAATATTTAAGTATTTTTTCTTATTTTATTTTGAATCTTACATATTTAGTCAAACAGTAATATTTAATTTAAATGACTATAAAATTGTTATTATGAATAACAGACATACATATAATTAAAGTTATTTATTTATTTAATGTTTTTTTGGATAAATACTACTAAAGGGGTAGCTCCATATATTGCAATTCAAAAAAAAAAATTACATCATAAAGTATGGAGTCACATTCTATGATACAAGTATCCTACACCCACAGATAGACAATTTACAATTTTTTTGAGGCATCATCCTGTTGTGCTTTAGGTTGCTCCCTTTTCCCCTTAAGGGATGGGTCCTTCAAATTTTGATGATATCATTTTCCTGAAACTTATGAAGGTTAGCTTGGAATGGAAAGTGATTTGGTTTACAACAATCCTAGAGGTTAGAGTTCAAAATTCATCATTAAGGGTTCTCTTGGTCTCAATTGGCTCAGGTTCAGAGATTTCTTACCCCTTGGAATTACCCGACAGACTTAATCCTGTGGATTTCTTGTCTCTTGAAATTCCCTAACGGTCCTAATCTTGTAGATTTCTTGTCTACAAGAAATCCCTGATATCTTCCTTGTCGCGGCTTTTATGAGGAGGAGAAATCCTCGATGGAGTGTCTTGTCATGGATTTTACGAGTAGCTGAATTTCTCGATGAAGTTTTGCCTCGCGGATTTTGCGTGGGGATAGAATCCCCTGTGTTGCAGAAAACATCATGTCAAATGTTTAATGCACTCTGTGGTATGAAGGTTTTTAAGCTCAATTTAAAGGTCATTTCATCATTTCATTGTCACTTTTGCAAATTGTGAATATGAGTAGTTCGAACGATTAAAGAGCTAGGGTTTATGTTATCAACGTGAAGGTTCTTGAGTGGATTTTTGGAAAGTTGAGAGAGTTGTCGACTAGTAAACACATTCATTCGCTTTGCTCTACCAGACTTTAAGGTTATTTAGCTATTTCTCATCCTATTTGGAATTAGTTTTACCACACATTATTTGTCATCGCTCTTTTATTGCATTTCAATTTGATTGCTTTCAATGGCTTTGGATTTTTGGGGCTAGGGCATGTTTATTTGCAGTCATGTTGAGTATGTATTTTCCCTAAGGTTTTACCATGTTTGGTGTGGATTTAGAGTTTATTTCATAAATTTGTGATTTAGTGAGTATCCATGGTTGTAAATGTTGCAAGTATGAGCAAGTTTGGTGGCATTGTCATTAATGTTGTCATTGATGTCAACATAGTTCAGTATACATTGCAAATTGTACATGTATAGTTGAGATTCTTTTGAGATGTGAGTACATGGAGCTATTTTCATGATGTTGCAGATGTGCTGAAATGATGAGTTTCCAAGTGCTTTTGAGAAAATTAATAAAAAAGAGAATTCAAAGTTATGAATGCGTTCAGAATGTGCTCTGGTATGTGCTCCACATTTCTCCTATGTTGATCCTATGCTTGTGTGGATCTGGAGGTTTTCTAATGGTGATCTAGTGGTGATATCTCCCGAGTTGAAGTTTCTAGCTTGATAGGATGTGAAAGTTACGTTCACTGGCATGTGAACTGTTCTGATAGAATTGTTCTTCTATGGATTGGGATAAATGTTTCTGCTTTGTAGTCCTTCGTTGTTCTATTTCAAATCTTGCAGATCTAGAATATGCCTTATATTGGTGTTCTCTTGGTTTTGGCAAAGATGCATGTGGTTTGGTGATCTGTAAGTCATGTTTCTAAGTTATTGTATGTGTCTTCACCATCTGGATGGACTAATGGAAGGAATTTGGTGTTTGTAGATCATTGCACTTGCTACAAATGTATATGAAGGAATCTGAGATGTGTTCTTGTGCATAATGAAGCAGTTTGTGTCATCTGCATGTTATCTTCTTGTTGGGAAGCATGCACATCAATGTTCATTTGTGTTTTCATTAGGTTTGGCCGACCTAGTGTTTACACTTCATTCGAAGAATTAACATTAGTCAAGGAAGTGTGTGGTTGATTCGAGACATTATTTTTTGGTCTTGGTTAAGTATTTTTATTGGTCCACTCACATTCTTTTCCACTGCAGGAATGTTGAGTTGCCAACCTAATTTGAATTTATGAAATGAAGTTTATGTGGCCAACCTTGGAGAAAGTTTATAAGGTTGAAAATAGTATAAATGCAAGTCGAATTGTGAAGAATGTGATAGAGATGAAAAGTGATGAAGTAAGTCACAAATCAAAAAGTAGAACTGTGTGAAAGTGAGTTGAGGCAATAGTACTTCATTGTGTTAGATTCTTGAAGGCAGTGAGCTGAAGGTTTTTGCAATCTTCTGATCA
This sequence comes from Sequoia sempervirens, assembly GCA_007258455.2. Lineage (NCBI taxonomy): Eukaryota > Viridiplantae > Streptophyta > Pinopsida > Cupressales > Cupressaceae > Sequoia > Sequoia sempervirens. Next base: position 13,194 of record VDFB02332031.1, read on the forward strand.
AGGTTGTGGATGTGTGTTTATTTTTGTGGTGGATCTTTTGTTCTCTTTTGTATATGTAGGCAGTGGGCCTCTCTGTTGGACAGTGAGTCCTTTTTGTAGGCAGTGAGCCTTTGTATTTGGATAGTGAGTCCTCTTCTGGGTAGTGAGCCTCTATATTCAATTTTATAATCTCTTTATATTATGAGTTAATCCTCACCGTGGTTTTTCCCTCATTGGGTTTTCCACGTAAAAATCTAGTGTTCATTGTGTTGATTTTACTTTTTGTTATCTGCATTTCATGTTCATACTTAATAACATAATAGTTTGGTTGTGGGATTGATGAGTGTTGAAGTTTTGAATTTGAATTTGTGTGACAACTGATTCACCCCCCCTCTTAGTTGTCATGTTCCTTTTAACAATTGGTATCAAAGCTTTGGTTCCTTGGTGTAGAGCTTAACCGCTTAAGGAAGATCTGATGGTGCATAAGTTGGTGATCCCTATGTTTGATGGATCTTATTACAGTGATTAAAAAGTGCAGATGAGAGGATATGTTGTTTCTCTTGTTTACAAGACCTGTAAGGTTGTTGAGACAAAGTATGTTGCTCCGGTGAGTGGTCCTTCTACTACAGATGAGGTTTCTACTTATGAGGAGAATGAGAAAGCGAGGTATGCTATTTGCAGTGCTTTATCTAAAATTGAGTGAACTAAGGTTGTTTCTTTAGACACTGCTTATGAAGTATGGAAGAAGTTGGAAGAACTGTATGAAGGAAATGAAAGAGTAAAGTTGACAAAGAAGCTAGTGGCAAAGCACAGATATGAGGATTTGAAAATGGAAGAAGGTGAAGAGTTTACAAGCTATTTCCAAAGGGTTGAGATGACAACAAATGAAGTTAAGAATCAAGGGGGAAAGCTGACCAATGAAGATATTATTGAGAAGATCCTGATCACCCTACCAGATTACTACAGTGATAAGATCTCAGTTATCAAAGAGATGTATGATCCTAAGAAGTATACTAAAGAATAGTTATTCGACACCTTGCAAGCATTTGAGATGAGAAAGTTCAAGAAAGAAGAAAAGAAAGAAACAACATTTAAGGCAATGAAGATTGAAGATGATCTGGAGAGTGATGGTTTTGATAAGTTGGAAGAAAAATTCACTAGAAAGTTAAAAAAAGGTACCAGAAAGTATAAAGGTATGTTTCCCTTCAAATGTTTCTGTTGTGGTAATATTGGTCATTATGCTTCAAGATGTTTGAATAGAGCTATACATAAGAAAAACAAGGATTATAGAGATAAGGATAGAAATGATAAGAAATACAAGAAGCTATATTATGTTAAAGAAGAAGCCAGAATCTCTGATGATGAATCTGATTATAAGGGTGATGATAATGAATTCTTATTTTTAGCTCTAGAGAATAAATCTGTGTTTGCTAACCTAGGAAAATGTACAAGGAAGAATGCTCCGGAGAACAAAAAGAATAAGATGGAAGGTACTTTGGTCACCACATTTCATGCAAGACAGGATGAAGATCACTGGGTGATTGACAGTGGATGTTCTAATCACATGACTGAAGATAAAAGTAAGTTCACTAAACTTGAAAAGTATGATGGTGGTTTGGTCATGTTTGGTGATGATTCGGGAGCTAAGATTTGTGGGAAAGGTACAACTAGTTTTGATGGACTACACAACACTGATGATGTATATTATGTAAAGGGTTTGAGGCATAACCTTTTGAGTGTTGGAAAGATGTGTAGCAATGGTTTTAAACTTGTGCTTTAGAATAATACTTGTGAAATTAGAAAAGGATCTGGAGATATGGTTGCTACTGGAAGGAGAACTCATGGAAACATCTATCAGCTTAAGGAAGTTGATGGTTAATGCCTTGTATCTCAAGTCAGTGAAAATTGGTTATGGCACCGAAGAATGGGACATGTAAACTTTGATAATTTGGTCAGAATTAGTTCAAGAGATGTTGTCTGAGGTCTGCCTATAATCATAAATCCTTCTAATACTATTTGCAAAAGTTGTCAGTTGGGGAAACAAACAAGATGCAACTTTAAGGGAAAAGAGCAATCTACTACCATAATGCTGGAATTAATTCATACTAACCTCTATGGTCTAACTAGAACAGGAAGCCTAAATTGTGATAGGTATTTTAGGCTCTAGGTTATTGATGATTATTCTTGAATGACATGGGTTGCTTTTCTTAGAGAGAAGACTCAGGCTTTGGATAGGTTTAAAGTGTTCAAAGCAAGAGTAGAAAATGAAGTGAATTTGAAAATCAAATGTTTGAGATCTGATAGAGGTGGAGAATTACTTCTAGTGAGTTTAATACATTTTGTGAACAACATGGCATAAAGAGACAATTTTATGCTCTGAGAAACCCTCAGCAAAATGGGGTAGTTGAGAGGAAAAACCGAATGGTACAGGAAGCTATAAGAACCATGATGAATGAATCAAATGTATCGTATGTATACTAGAGAGAGGCAATACACACTATTGTTTATGTTCTTAATAGAGTTCAGATTAGAGGCAACAATACAAAGACTCCTTTTGAGTTATGGACCGGTAAGACTCCTATTGTGAAGTACTTCAAGGTATTTGGAAGCAGATGTTACATTAAAAGAGATGATGAAGATCTTGGAAAGTTTGATGCTAGATGTGATGAAGGAATTTTTAAGAGTATAAGTGGAGGTGCTTTCTTTCTTGGCAGTAGATTGGTTTCTTGGTTGAGTAAGAAACAAGACTTAGTTTCTTTATCCACTACAGAGGTAGAATATATGCTGTAACATCCTACTACACACAAGTTTTGTGGATGAAGCAAACTATGAAAGACATTGGAATAATATGTAATGAGCCTATTCCTATTTTCTGTGACAACACATGTGCTATAAACATTTCAAAGAATCTAGTTATGCATTCAAGAATGAAACACATATCTATCAAATATTATTTCTTGAGAGAAAAGGTGTTGGAGAATGAGTCAAATTGGAGTATGTGACAACAAAGGAACAAATTGCAAATATATTTACTAAGGATCTTCCAAAGGATACTTTTGAACATCTTAGGGAGAGGTTGGGGGTTATTGGCCCTCTGAACTAGGTGCACATGAAGGTGCATCAGTCCAGTGAATTCACATATTCTTCATTTATTTGGACTGATGAATGGGTCTACTCCATAAGGGAGTAGAAAAGTTTTTCATTGTTGCAGTATGAGTTGAATGGGTGCACTCCTAAGGGGGAGTGATCAGATTTTTTGATCTTTTCCATTGATGTCAAAGAAAGAGAGCAAGTCATGTGAAAAATAGTTGTAGAGGAAGAGAAGGTGTTCTCCCGAAATATTGTTCATAATGTTGTCTTTGATGGTTTTTCACATCATGTGATGCCATCAATGAAAAAGGGGGAGATTGTTGCAAGTATGAGCAAGTTTGGTGGTGTTGTCATTAATGTTGTCATTGATGTCAACATAGTTCAGTATGTTGCAGATTGTACATGTATAGTTGAGATGCTTTTGAGATGTTGTGAGTACATGGAGCTATCTTAATGATGTTGCAGATGTGCTGAAATGATGAGTTTCCAAGTGCTTTTGAGAAAATTAATAAAGAAGAGAAGTCAAAGTTATGAATGTGTTCAAAATGTGCTTTGGTATGTGCTCCATGTTTCTCTTGTGTTGATCCTATGCTTGTGCAGATCTAAAGGTTTGCTAATGGTGATTTAGTGGTGATATCTCCTAAGTTGAAGTTTTTGGCTTGATAAGACGTGAAAGTTATGTTCACCAGTGTGTGAACTGTTCTAACAAAATTGGTCTTCTGTGGATTGGGAGAAATGTTTCTGCTCCGTAGTCCTCCACTGTTTTATTTCAGATCTTACAGATCTAGAATGTCTTATATTGGTGTTCTCTTGGTTTTGGAAAAAATGCATGTGGTTTGGTGATCCGAAAGTCATGTTTCTAAGTTATTGTATGTGTCTACATAGTCCGGATGGACTGATGGAAGGAGTTCAGTGTTCAAAGATCATTGCACTTGTTGCAGATGTATCTAAAGGGATATGAGATATTTTCTCGTGCATAATGAAGCATTTTGCATCATCTATGTGTTATCTTCTTGTTGGGAAGCATGTACATCAATGTTCATTTGTGTTTTCATTAGGTTTGGTCGACCCGGTGTTTACACTTCATTCCAAGAATTAAAATTAATCAAGGAAGCATGTGGTTGATTTGAGACATTATTTTTTGGTCTTGGTTAAGTATTTTTATTGGTCCATTCTCATTCTTTTCCACCGCAGGAATGTTGAGTTTCCAACCTAATTTGAATTTATGAAATGAAGTTTATGTGGCTGACCTTGGAGAAATTTTCTAAGGTTGAAGACGATATAAATGCAAGTTGAATTGTGAAGAATGTGATAGAGATGAAAAGTGACGAATTAAGCCACAAATCAAAAAGTAGAAGTGTGTGAAAGTGAGTTGAGGCAACAATACTTCATTGTGTTAGATTCTTGAAGGCAGTTATGCAATCTTCTGATCAAGGCTACAGATGTGTGTTTATTGCTATGGTGGATCTGTTGTTCTCTTTTGTATCTGTAGGAATTGAGCCTCTTTGTTGGATAGTGAGTCCTTTTTGTAGGTAGTGAGCATTTGTATTTGGACAGTGAGTCCTCTTTTGGGCGGTGAGCCCTTAGTAGTGAGCCTCTGTATTTGGTTTTATAATATTTTTATATCATGATTTAATCCTCATGGTAGTTTTTCCCTCATTGGGTTTTCCACATAAAAATATGGTGTTCATTGTGTTGATTTTACTTTCTATTATCTGCAATTCATGTTCATACTTAATAACATAATAGTGTGGTTGTGGGATTGATAAGTGTTGAAGTTTTGAATTTGAATTTGTGTGACAATTGATTCATCCCCCCTCTTAGTTGTCATGTGCCTTTTAATAGTAAAAACATCTTAAGCAAGATGGGGAGGTTGGAATTATTGTTTAAGTCAAAACAAGGGCTTATTGTTGGTTGTTCCAAAGTAGGGATTTGATCCCTAGTCAGGATGGTCACCATAGGGGAATTTCATCCATATATTTCCTAAACCCCAGGTCAAGAAATGTGAAAGAGAGTTGAGTAAAACCTTGTGGAAAGAATATGTTAGATTCAAAGGTTTGAAACTTATCGTCATGAAAATAGTGGCATAGTAAAACCCTTAAATTCATCCCTCAAATCCTATTGAACCCACAAATTTGAAATAGAGCAATTACTTAGTGAATTTTTGGCTTAGGGGTCATTGTCACAGATTTCCTTCATCCTCAAAATCCCCAATCTTGTCTCCATCGTGGAATTCACAGAGCCTTGAAATGACCAGGATTAACTTCATCGCAAAATTTATTATCGGTTGAAAATACCGACAAATGCATTCATCACGAATTTTGCATCTACAAGAATTACCCAACATACACCTTCATTGTAGAATTCTTGCCTTATTGAAATTTCAAATAAACTACCCCATCATTGATGCCATGTCCCTTCGAAATATGGGCAATATGATTTTTATTGTTGAATCCTTGTATCTATGAAATCTTCAATAAGTTTTCCCATTGCATATTTCACAACCTCAAGAAAACCCTGGCGCACCTAATATCGCAAATTTTAGGCATGAAGGAAATTTGTGATTCACACTTTGTCACATATTTCTTGCATCCTTTAAATCCCCACCAAATTTGTTTGTTATGAATTCCTCCTTGGTGTGAAATCCCTAAACCCTTTCCATCATTGATTTCCTTAATGTTTAAAAATCTCGAAGAGTTACATGGGTCATGGTTATTTCTTATGATGATTTCATTTCTCGGATATAGAAGTGCTCTTGAGTATAAAATGTTATTGCACCCATGCATGATGAGCCAAAGTGACACATTGCTGACTTGCTTCCTCGCACCATAGATTTCTTGTTCCTCTGAAATCCTCAATAAGCTCCCTATCATATATTTCTTGAGTAGGTGAAATCCATAGATTTCTTGAAGAAGTGAAATCTTTGGATTTCTTGTGTGACCTAGAAACCCGATGATTATTTTAAGATTAAATTTAGGGGTTATGAACATGATTTTTTAGGCATTATTATTGATGATGTGTTCTCATATGTGGTCTATTTGAGTGTCTTGATTATGCTAACCCCTTTTATTTGATTTTCCATCCTTTTGCATTTCAAGTGATTATGTTGTTTTGGCTAATAGATGCAAGTAGATTCAAGCAAGGTCAAGGTAGGAAAGGGAAAGAAGATAGTAGCACCTAAGAAGGAAGAGATTTCAAAGGCAAAGAAAATGAAGTATGACTTCAAAGATGTACTCCCAAAGTCTAAGATTGCATCCTATTTGGGAGAGGTTGGGGATATCAACCTCAGGCATATTGACTTATAGGACTTTAAGAAGAGAATGTACTGCCCAACCCCAACTAAATTGGCAAGAAGATTAATCAAAACAAGGTTAGTACAAGCTACATGGTTCCCTCCATGTGTCCAATTCCCTAAATTGATAGTTGAGTGCTCCAAGCATTATGGCTCTAACAAGAGGATGATCATTGGTCCTTAGGGGAGATTATTGGTGAACCTAATTGAGGAGTCCTTGGCAAAGGCTTTTAGGATCCTAGCTCATGAGAAGCTAGTTAAGTTTTTGATTGAGATAGTAAATAAATTCTACACTAACAATCTAGAAAAGGCCCTAGAGATCATGAATGCCACTTGGATAGACAAGCCCATACAACATTACACTAAGCTACCCAAGATTCTACACAAAAGTGATTTTAAAGTAAAATATAATGATATGATTACTCTCTTGAGCAAAGGAATGGGACTTGAGAAAGCATCACTGTTTGAGGATTGGATGTTCTATGTAATGGCCAAGATTGTAAGAGGATCCAACTATCACTGCGCTAGGCTTATAAGTGACAATCTAAATAGGCAGCTCATGAAAGTTCAAGATACTAAGAAGTTCACTATGACTTCTTATGTGATCTACATGTTGGACAAGCATTTCAAATATAGAGGATTGAGTTGTAAGGGCACAATTTGGGAGGCCAAGGTTTATGAGGTCCACACCCAATTGCATTTATCTAGCACCTCTCACTATAGGAGAGTTAATGATGCCTTTACAATGTACATCACTAGGACCTTTCAAGAATCTATACATGTTAGGATATCAACAGAGGCTATAGAAATGGTCAAAAAGTATGGGTATTGGTTCTTGCAATTCCCCAAGTTTTCATACATCAGAGTATAGGGGTGTCCTCTTGTACCTTACAAACTACCTCGATACCCTACAAACAAGTTGATTCTACTGGAGGTCACAAGGTAACTCGCTGCATTTGATAAAGTATTAAAAAAATTGCACAAGACAGGTATCAGGGGTGAGTTCTTGATTAAAATAAATGGATGGGAAGCCTGTCCCTCCTTTCCAAGTGCAAAACATTTGAAAACAAAGATGGAGTATTTCCATTTTCCCACACATACTCCAAGAAGATATTTTGATCCCTATGGAGCAGTACAAAGGGTTGTAACAAGAAACTATCAACATAAGGCCAACATAGAAGATTATTGCACCAATTGTAGAGATGAATTGAGGTATTCAAGAAGAATTTTTCTTTACTCTCACTCAAAATGATAAGGCTATATAGGATTATTGAGGTACAAGATGAAGCACAGGATGAGGAGGATGTAATCCAACACCATGATTACATGGACATATCAAACAAACCCCTCCCTTTGATTGATTGGGAAGAGGAAGAAGTAACATACTTGAATCAAGTTACCACCACAGTAATCACATACTCAAAGCAATCGGAAAAAAATAATATTTTGGAGTTGGAGGCTGACGAAGTGAAGTTCACGTATGATCTAATAGGTGACCTCGAGTCACAATCATCCTCGAAAGAAGAATCAAAAGATGAAGAAGAGGAAGGTGTTGAGGAAGAAGAGTTTGAGGAAGAGAGGCTTCTAGTCATTAAAAGAACAAAGGGAAAACAAAAGACTAAGGCCAGGTCAGAAGAGACTCAAAGGCAACATATTCCAAAGAAGATGAAGCCCACCAAATCTATTATTAAAGGGGCACCACCTCCAAAGAGAAGAAGAGTGGCTAGGGGCAAGGGTAAATGTGCTCCCATTGATTCCTCACTTCCCAAGAAGTAGCAAAAAGAATAAGTGAGGACATAAATCAAGATACACTTGAGGGAGAAAGCTAGGGGGAAGCTATAAACGCCAAAAGATTTGAGGAAAGACCTCAAGTGTATCAAAGAAAATCCTCTCCAAGATTTTGGAATCCTTTTCAAAAATTGGATAACATAGAAAAAGTTGTTGCTAAATTAGAAAAGGATGCACAAGTGGGGCCCTTTGAGGGTGAGAAGGCTATAAAGGAAGAAATAGAAAACATACCACCCGAACCACCACGAGAAAATCTGCCTTTTGAGGAGGGGGGATGTAGTAGAAAAAGATGCAACATTTGAATATGCTTCCAAGGACCCTAATTTAGAGGTTGAAGTGGAGAAGGTGAATGCTCAGGATAGTGAGCAATTATCAGAAGATGGTTAGCAACAACAACATGATGGTGACTAGTTTTAACAAGAAGAAGAGGTTCATATGGTAGAAGAAAATATAAATAAAGAAGAACTTGCTCAAAATATAGAGGTTAACAAATGAAAGGGTCTCTAAGAGGAGAAGGAAGAGTTGGATACCAATGTTGAAGTGTCTACTGCTCCAAATTGGCTGAAGGAAGGTCTAAAGCCAAGGCCAATCATTGAAGAGGCAGTTCCCAATTGGGATGATTTTTTGATTGGATTGGATAAGCCTAAGGAAAATAAGAAGGCTCGAGTAATTTCTCGTACTGTTAAAGATGATTCTAATAATAGGGTGGTGCACATTGCAACCCCTATTGTTGATAAAAATAAGGAGGATATCACTCCAGATGACTATAATATTTAATCGATAAATTTGGGGCCTTCTACAAAGAAGCAGTAAGTTGACGACCTTCAGGGACCAGTTGAAACCATAGTGCAAAGACTGGAGAAGGAGATATAGGCCAAATAACAACTCTAGAAACAAGTGGATGAACTATAGAAATATATCAAACACTTGGTGAAGTCTCTCAGAAAAAAAGCTAGATCCTCCTCACAGCCCATTATTTTGTCTAAGGATGCAATAAGTGAGTTGGAGAAGATGAAATTGTCAACACAAGTAGCATAAAATAGGGTAGCTGGAGTTTATGAAAAGGGAGTTCCCTCAATTGCAAAAAATATTTAGCTATATGAGAGGTTCTCACTTGTTTAGACACAGTGCAGCTGAGTGCAAGGCTACTAATGATAAATCAATAGTAAGGTTAAATGTATTGATGGACATTCTTGAGGAGGTGATAATTGAAGAGAAAATCCTCACTGTAGAAAATATTGAAAAACCTAAGGAATGGATTTAAGCCTTCAAGTTAAAGAGGGAGGTTATGCATAGTGCCTTAGAGGAATGCCCGAAAATGGAAAAGGATCTGGAAGACATTTCTGTGGGGTGTATTTTGTTTTTGGAGGTAATGACTAGAAAATCCCTCAATAAAGACTTCATTAAAGTAGATTTGCTTAAGAAGTGGTGGAAATAAAACTTCTCCCATGTTGAAGATGAGAATGTTATAGAGAACCATCTAGAGGATGTTGCTACGTACATCAGTATGATGCATAAATATCAAGAATCAAAGATGGAATGGGTTAAAGTCTTGAAGAAGTATGAAGTTGAGCTGGACTCAATAACTTTTAGAATTAAGATTATTCCAGTAACAAGTCAACAAGAATTAAATAGTTTTTTGCATAAACTTTAGGAGTTTAGTGAAAAGAAGAAAATGGAAAAGGAAGGAGAATAAATGAAAATCTACATAGAAATCAATGTTATTTTCCATAAAGCTACAAAAGACAACCTAGGTGACCTTGTAATCAATTCCAGGTAGAATTTATTTTGAAAATAAAAAGGGCTTTAATGTAAAAATTGGATTTGGGTGCTTTAATGTTTAAATTTAAATGGGAACTAGGTTCACATGTTGTTAACCTATTTTGGTTAACCTATTTAGGGCACCTAGCTAGATGTAATCTCAACCCTTGATTTTAAACACTAATTTCTTGGTGAACTCTATAAATATGAGGTTTCTCCTCATTTGTTAAGTTGAATCTAGAATTGTTATAAACTCTATGAAGCTAATGTTCAGACTTTGCAAAACCCTCATTTTGAACCTTATAGCTACCAACCTTGTTTTACCATAAATGCACTTTGTGATTACCAGCATAACACATTACCATAGAGTTGTTTTGCATTGTCAAGACTTGACCTTATAAACCTTGGGGTTATTTTCTAAAGTTTGTTCAAGGAGAGTTACCTTTCAAGAGAGATAGAACACTTGTGTTTTATCTATGTTATGCAGTGCTAAAACACTCAAAAAAAATTCCGCTAGAAGGAGGGCTGCTTGAACAAAGCTAGAGGGTATAGGTTCTTTCTCTCCTCAAAGATTCTATAAATTACTCATATCTACACCCAATGAAGGAGAGTTTTAGAAGCTAAAGACCCCTACATAGGTTAGGAGAACCAAAAATGGGAAAGTTCATCTTCAACACCACCTTTCATACCCACTTGACCTTTATCTCCGCCTTCTCCATCTTCCACTTCCACATCATCCACTTCTTCATCTTCATCTTCATCTCACACTTATGTTGCTATAACTTAGCTATTACCACCTCCACCTCCAAAATGGCTTGGTTAGCTCCTAACCCATCACCCCTCTCCTTCAATGACTATCATGAGATGCCTAAAAACCCAGAGAATTTCTATTCCAAGTTTTATAGCAATGATCCCAATAGGACTACAAAATAACATGTGAAATTTTTTGAAGGATCCCTTAAAGATCGAGTGATTGCACATGAAGATGTAGCTTGTAGGATTTTACCTTATTATTTGGGGGAGGAAGCATTCTATTGGTATATTGATTTTCCTACTGGGCCAATAATAGATTACCAGGGGATGAAAATACCTTTCTATAGAAATTCAAGATTCTTATTGATCCCTTCAAGCTATATAAAAGTTTGTGTCAATAAAAAGGAAGGTAAATGATCCCACAAGATATTTCAATAATAGGTTCCATAGGGAATATACTAGGTTGCAAGATCCATATGTTGTAGGCGATGCCTCAATTGGGGTAATTTACTATGCTACTCTAGATAATCTTATTGCAACTCTTGTAAAGAGGATAAATCAACCACCACACAACCTAGTGGATGCCTATGTTGAAGCAGTCAAATAAAGTGTTGATTTAGGACAACATCTAACAAGTTCACTTCCTTCATTAGGCCCAACAACAAATCTTGGAAAAATTAAAGGATTGAATCAGGTTTTAGCCAACCATACCCCTATGATGAATCAAGTCCCTCAATTTCCTATAGTGCCTCACCTGGGTCCTCCATTGAATCAAACTTCTTCCATAATCCTTGCCTATTTTCAAAATTATAATCCACCAACTTATTCCTAGAATTCTAAAATACCATCTTACTTGTAAAACTTTGAATTCCCCCCTTATGTACAAAATTCTACAGTAGCATAGCTCATATATCTTTAGAATTCTATTCCAGTTTAGACTCCAACTGAGAAGGATTAAATTGATGAATTTGTTGAGATTTTCAAGAAGCTATCCACTGGGGTAACATACCTCAAAAATAAAAAGAACTAGTTGCAAGCTTAACAAAGAAGTCTTTAGGCTAATTACAATAGAGATCTAGGTCAGAGTTCAGGTCAAAATTTTGAACGTAAGCAAGGAAAAATCAAGAATAGAATGTGGAATTCTAGGCCTAACAATGGAGAAGTTCCTACCCCACTTGATCAACCAAACAATTCTAAGAAGTCTTCTGGAGGAGTTTACTTAGTCGAGGTTTCATTATCGGGATGGTTCAGGATTCACAATACTAATAAACATTTGGAGCTTGATTGCCCATAATTCCAAGTTGCTACTAACATATTTCAGATGGAGGTATAGAATGATATAAGTAATGACATCTCAACTAGACATGAGATAGTGCCATCAGACCCATATAATTCAATAATGATGGCGAATTAGCCCCCCTTTCCTGAAGCTAAGGATAATGAGCCTGAAGAAGAGTCTATAGAAAATGATGCCAAAATAGAAGATGTGTGTAACGAAGAAACTCTTTCTTAGTTGTTTTATGTGGATGTTAATGGTTCCAAAGAAGAGGAAGCTCAGATGGATGAAGTTTAGATGTTCCATTAATGAATGAAACTATATAATATTTAGAATAGACAAGCTGGAGGTCCATTTACTACTTCCATTCCACCAAAAAACTTCAATGTGCCACCAGATATGAACACAAGCAACAACCCTTCATTTCTAGAGGTACCAACTAAGTATTTTGCTAAGGGAGATCAATCCAAGACTGAAGTTTCTTAGATGGGAGACTATTTGGCTAAAGAATTAAAGAAAGTAAAGGTTGGCCTCTCATCCTTTGATTTTTTAAGGGTAGTATAGATCAAAAACACCCTTTTTAGATCATTGAATGGGACTGCTCAACCAAAAGCTTCACAAGATGCAGCAACAAAGATGGCTCCATCCAACCTGACTGAAAATGAGCCAGTACTTAGAAAAATTATGGATAAAGATAAAGGAAAGGAAAAAGAAAAAGACACAGGTAAGGAGAAGGAGAAAGAAAAGGCTCAAGTCTCTTAGGTAGACACTCCAATAAGCCTGTTTCGAGAAGAATGTGAGGCTCCTCCTTTCTCATTGATGGTACATATATTTGGAAAGAATTTGCAGAAATGTCTATTAGATTCAAGTGCTTCTACAAATATCATGCCTTTTGTAGTATGTAAGGCCTTAGGTATCACTCTCACTCCTTCCCGATGAAAGGTAACATAGATAAAATAGAAGTGAATTTCATTGGGGAATTGAATAGAATCTCTATGTAAGTAGCATCAAATCCAAGGGTCCAACAAATGATTGAAATTTAGGTAGTTGACATTCCTAATGCATATGACCTAATTATGAGTAGAGACTAGACCAAAAATCTTAATGGCTACATCTACATTGATCATTCACACATGTGGCTTCGTTGGAAGGGAATGCCAAATCAAATTCGTATTGAACAAGAGCCAAGGATGAAGCACATGATTACAAAATATAATAAGAACAATGAAGTCTCATTCTTAGAGATAGATCTGGGAAACTATATTCTTGTGGTTATCACAAAAGATGATAAAGAATAGGAAGTGTTGATGCTATATGATGTGCCCAAAGATTTAACTCACATTCCTAGCAGCAATGAGGTAACTATGAAATTAGATGATGATGATCCTAAGGCTGATTGAGATATTGGTTTATTTGAGGGCTTCTAAGAATTCATGAAGAAGTGTGTACAAGATCAGATTAGCATTGGAAATAATGTAGATACTAAGGATCTATTTTGTTGCCTTGTTGGTATAGAATACATGATGCTTCTCATTCATAATTTGAATGTTGTCTTTCCTAGACTCCTGTAGAAGAAATTACAAAGTAAATTATCCTTTTTGATGTTAGGATAGAAAACCAGAAAATTCAAAAATAATAGCTACCAAAATTGTAGAATAACCCTGAAGCAAGTCTTGTGCCAAAGAATGAGGTACACTCTAGTAATCATAAAGGTATGCATCCAACCAAGTTTTATACTTTGTGATTTGATGGGTCTAATTTGAAACAAGGAGTGAGATCTAGTTTTGAATTAATTATTCTAACTAGTAAAAACTTCTTTGCAATGCATAGACTACAATTCCATTGCACTAATAATGTAACTAAATATGAAGCATTAGTGCATGGTTTATTAATGGCATTATGTAAAAGGGTTAAGGAATTGCAAATATTTGATGATTCTGAGTTAGTGATAAAGAAAGTTAGAAAGTAGTAATCATGCCATAGTCGAAGAATGACTAACTATAGGAATCAATTTTAGGATCTAATAGAAGGTTGTGATGCCTTTAATATCCCATTGATTCCCTACAACAAGAACCAAACTATTGATATGTTAGCTTAGGAGGCCAACACTTTGCAACCCCTTTCATTATTGAGATTGAAGAAGTTCAAAGTCGAGCTTACTCCCACTTTGTCAGTGCTAGATAACATCACCAACTTTTAGGTCTTCAAGGATGATAAGCATATACTTGATTTCATCACCAACTCTAACACTTTTTCCTCCCAAATTATTGATGAAGTAGAACCCGAAGAGGTAGAGTTAGACATTGAAGGAGTAATTAACTTGAAAAAAAATATGATTCTAAGGGGCATGGTACAATTGGAGAGGATATTCTATTTTGATCGGATAAGAGACCAAAACCAATAAGAAAGGAAGGAGTCTATTGATAACCAGTGTGATACATACAACATGGGTACCACTGAGAATGTAAAGAAAGTTTTTATCAATAAGGTCTATACTCCAGCGAAAAGAAAAGGAATAATTGAAGCACTACCTGTATATCAAGGTTTTATTGCATGGAGTTATGAAGATCTTAAGACGTATGATACTTCTATTATCATGCACACAATTATTCTTAAGGTTAATGTGAAACCATTTAGGTAGAGGCAACGACCTATCAACGCTTTGCTTGAACCTGTTATCTATAAAGAAGTGTAAAAATTGCTATCATCCCATATTATATTCAGTAAGACATTCTACTTGGGTCAAAAAATTGGTCCCCTTCAACAAAAAGAATGGTGAGATCCGTTTGTGTGTGGAACTTCATAATCGTAATTGTGCATAAAAAAATGATAATTACTCGGTGCCATCATTAGATGAGGTTTTGCAAATTGTGAATGGTTATCAGATGATGTCTTTCTTATATGGTTATTTGGGATACAACCAAGTTATGGTTCAGTATGACAATAGGCATAAAACAACATTTACTACAAAATGGGGAACCTTTGCCTGTAGGTGTATGCCTTTTGGTCTGATCAATGTTGGGGCAAGATTTTAGCGTGAGATGGATATTGCATTTAAGGAGCTGATAGGGAAATGTATCATAATCTATAAGGATGATTTGATAGTATTTTATAAGGAGAGAGGTGATCATATCTAAAATTTATGCAAAGTCTTCCAGAGGTGTTGGGAGTTTGGTGTTTCACTTAACCCGAAGAAGTGAATCTTTAGAGTGATTGATGGAAAATTGCTCGTCCATGCCATTTCAGAGAAAGGAATATCAATTGACCCCAAGTGAATCGAAGTGATATTGAAAATAAGCCTCTTGTGAGCAAGAAATAAATGAAGTCCTTCTTTAGAAAAATCAATTTCGTAAGGAAATTCATAACTGGTTTTGCTGAGATAGTAAAGCCTCTAAATGCAATGTTGAAGAAAGAAGCCAAGGTAGAATGGACACTAGAAGAAAAGTAGGCTTTTAAAGAAATAAAATGGGAAATTTTTGAAGCCCCAGTCTTAGTCCTAATTATACAAATCCTTTCTACATCTATTCATTTTCTTTAGAACACTCATGCACATGCATGCTAACGCTGAAGAAAGATCAAGGAGACGAGCATCCTATTGCTTTCATGAGTGCTCCACTTAAGGATGTTGAGTTATGTTATCCAAGTGTCGAGAAACAATCTTACACAATAGTCCAAGTAGACAAGAATTTCAAACATTATATCTTACGAAATAAGGTGTTTGCTATCGTTCTGGACTAGATTGTGAAGATCCTTTTAATGAAAAATGAATTGGGTGAAAAATGGGTAAAATGGGTAAACATTCTCTAGGAATATGATATGGATATTCAACCCATAAAATTGGTAAGAGGATAGGTACTAACACAAACTATGGCTAAGGTACACCTAGAATTTATGGCCCAACAATACAACCTCGAAGACATATCTCCAAATAGATATGAAATTGGTTAGAGGACAGGTACTAACACAAACTATGGTTGAGGTACACCCAAAATTGATGGCCCAACAATACAATCTAAAAGACGTATCTCCAAATGGATGGTATGATGACTTTGTCTGCTACTTACTCAATCAGAGATTCCCACCACACTTGAATGTTGTCCAATGACATGCCCCATGTTTTAAGAGTGGCAGAAACATGATGAAAGGTGAAATCTTGTATAAGAAGAATCATGAAGGAATTTACCTTCGCTACATGGGGAAAGAAGAAGCAATTGTTGTATTGAAGGAGTTTCATGAAAAGTTTTGGATTGGTCATGGTTCCAGTCCGTCTAAAGCAAATCAGATTTTAAGAGTAGGCTACTACTAGCCTACATTATTTAAGGATGCCCATGCACATGTATGGACCTGTCATACTTGTCAAAATGTTACCATCAGGGAGAAACATGTTATTGTCCTATTTCAACTCGTAGATGAGGTGTGTCCCTTCACACAGTGGGGACTTTATTTCATTGGTATGATCACTTCACCATCTTCTGTTGGCCACAAGTATATGCTGAACACTAATTATTACTGCACTAGATGGATAGAAGCAATGCACAACTAACGTTGTTATTAAATTTTTAGAAGATCACATTGTTACTCATTTTGGATGCCCATTTGCATTGGTATGTGATAATGGTCCAACATTTGCTTCTTTAAAGTTTTTGGGATGGGCATTTGATTTCGACATTACACTAAATTTTTCTTCTAACTATTATCTGCAAGGGAATGGGTTAGCTGAGTCTACAAATAAGAATCTGTTAACTATCATCCATAAATTATTGGAGAAGAACCCCAAAGATTGGTATACCCAATTACGTTTTGGTCTATGGGTAGATCATACCTAACAAAAGGCTGCATTAGGTACCTCCTCGTATCATCTAGTCTATGGTCAAGAGCCCATCTTTCCCATTCACTTAAAGACCCCTACATTGTAGTTTATTAATGAGTATTATGATGAGGGAGAGAGGCTTGAGGCTTGTCTTTCTGAACTCCTCCATTTGAAGGAAAAGTGTGATGAAGCTATTGAGAATTTTTCCAAGCACTAGGGCATTGTGAAATGCTAGTTTGATCGACGAGCAAAGATTAAGGCCTTCAGAATCTCCAACTTGGTCTTATATTGGGATAAATCCCATAAATAAATGGGGAACATGGTAAATTTGGCAAGCTTTGGCTTGGCCCCTTTCAAATCTCTGAAATACTTGAAGATAATTCTTATCACTTGAAAACTCTAATGGAAGAAGATGTCCTACTACCCATTAATGGGCAGCATCTAGAGCATTACTTCCTTGCTTGAGTTATCAAAACTCAACACTTTTGTACATAGTTAGTATAGGTGGTTTGTTGTAGGTTAGATTTCTTTAGGTTTAGTTTGATTTTGGTTTTCTTTCACTTCGTTGTTTTGCTTCGAAAGTAGGTGAGTTTTCTTATTTTATCCTTGTTAACAGTGTTGTATATAGTCAAAGGTATGTTTTGCTAAATGTTCATGTCTATTTATTTTATAATCTTTCATCAGTTACTCCAAAAGGTCTATTAGTCTTGATGATCAAGTTTCCTTGATATAATTCCTCCTTGATTCAGAGAGGAACCATTATTTGAATCCTTTTATACTTGTCTCAATCCTAATAATCTTCACATTTTTAATATTCCCTAAGAAATTTGTGGTGAGTATCATGATGCTCTAGTAGGTGAAAAATATAAAATCCACTTCAGTAGCCACTACAATCTCCAAACCTAGAATAAGCCTCAGTGCTTATCAGTCTACAAAAGAAAGTTGTTAAGAGTGAAAACCAAAAAAAAATCTAAATAAGTAGTTGTATGGGTGTGCGAACAACTCTATCAATGCTATATACACCTGGCTAGAATTAAAGAAATGTTTGTGGGGGTTACAGTGATAACCTTGTAAGAGCTATGGACACCTGATTGGCAATGAGGCAATGTCTAGGTTATTTTTGGAGTTGGACTATCTATGTAGCTTGTCTTGGTCAAGTGATTAGTTACCTCAAGTTTTCTAGGGAAGGGAATGAATTCATGCAACACACACACTCTGTGATATGAGATGTGACATGAATGGATTCATATAATGATTGCACCTTCCTCTTGAGTAAGGGTTATCCTAAGAAGCTTTGATCCAAGTAATAACTAGAGATTCTAGGTTCTTGATGGATTCTTATCCTTGAAACATTCAAGAATGTTTCCCTAGTAGAGTCGCCATTTGTTGTGAATTTTGCACATGCCCCATTAGGATGGGGACCCCCTATTTCAATTTTTCTTTAGGTTGCTCCCTTTTCCCCTTAAGGTATAGGTCCTGTTAGCTCTCAAAAACGCAGGCTGAATGCCTCAAGAGGCTGCCAATCTCTTGATACGCTTTAGGGTAACAGAAAAGGTCAAGAGAACTCAAAATTCTACTCTTTAGGTGCTTCTAACCTGGGTGGGTGTACCTGGTGCAAGAGCACCTAGGTAATCAGGAGCTTTTAGAAGTGAGTTTTGTTTTGTTGTGCCTTTTTGGCATTTGGTTGATCTAGATGTTTTTGGATTGGGTTTTCTCATAAGGTCATGTAGAGTATTAGTGGTGACCCACAGATGGTTTTGATTAGTTGGAAGGAGGTTCATAAGAGTTATGTAGTTTAAACTCTTCATTTTGGCTAAATTGTAAAAATTGCCTAAATGCTTGAAAACACATTGGGTTTTACAAAAATGCATTTTTAGGTCATCTAAGCCTTGACCCAAGAAGCTAAACTATTTGGGAGACATATTTAAAGGTGGCCTCGACCTTTGTGTAGGGTTGGAAATTTTTTTGTATGGACTGTGTTTTTCAGAAATTGAAGAAAACAACATTGAAAAGGCAGTTTTCCTGTATTTTTGTGTTGAAACTGATCTTTAATGGCGTGATTTTGTCATTTTACTGTGTGTAGTATGTAGAGTGAGGCTTATACAATTTTTGGAAGCCTTTATTTTGATTTTGTAGTGTGTTTTTAACTTGCATTTGTAAATACTTTAGTATTCTGTGTTTTATGCCCTAAATCAAGCAGTGTTGGAAAGATGGATGCTTAGAGCACCTTCCCACCATACAATTTGTACAGCCTTTTGGGAAATGTGCCCTACCTCCATGCTTGTAAATATGGTAGGAGTTAGTTTTTTTTTGGTTGTAGGGGTCAAGAGAAAGGCCTTACCCTAGGTGAGACAGTGAGAGCCCGGCTAGGAAAGGCTAGAGGACAACATGAATAATTTGTAGGGGAGTGAAGTTTTTTAAGAAATTATTTTTGGAAGATTTAGGGGAGTGTCTTGGCTCTGCATGGTGACAAGGAAGAGTCTTTAACAATCCATTTGAATGAATAACTTTCTGACAGTCTTGAATCAGCCTGAGAAAGCTAAGGAAACCCTAGTTTCTTGACCAATTTGGTGACTGGACACCATATGGCCTGAGCAGTCTTGAAACCATAAGAATCTTGGAGGTGAGGACATGTGAAACACATTTCCTAAGCAAAGAACCAGGTTACTTGGTGGGTTTAGAAGGAAAAATCATTTTTCCCCTGTTTTAGAGACCTAATTGGGGCTTAAGGCTACTAGCCTTTCAAACCCAAGAAAGCATTTTCTTGAAAGCGACGGAGAACTTGTGAATGGAGGTTGATCAGGAGCCTTAGTCAGATGATTTTGAAGCCATGGAAGCTTTTCACACCCCTGCAACAAGATTTGGGAGTATTTGGAGTTGAGCTAGTCTTTAAGAGTATTAAGGGCTAGGAATTACATGAGAGGAAGAGCACCAAGAAATGCTTGGTTAAGGCATTGTAATTGATAGCAGGGTTGGCTAGTAAGACCAGGAGTTTTGTTATTAGGAATAGGGCTTATAGGTCAGGGTCAAAAAGACCCCTTAGGAGTTCTCAAGGTAAGGACTCAAAGCATGGAACGGTGAGAGTTTCCATCCAACCTTGTCCCTATCAGATTGGTATCAGAGGAGTGAAATATTTGGGAAAGAAATCTTGCATGTCAGACATTGAGTCAAGTGATTCTTCCACCATGGTGACCAATGCAGAACTGGCCAAGATGGTTGAAGAGCAAGAAGAAGACAACAAGTAGTTGAGGGAAAGAATAGCACAACTTGAGACAGCAGTAAGGAGTGCACAGTTAGAGGGAAGAATTCCAAAAGAAGAAGAGATAATAGAGGAGGATAGGACCCCTGTACCTGATCCTATTCTGAAGGAGGAGCCTTTCTTGAAGGCATTGAAAGCTTTGAGTGGGAAAGCACTTGAAGGCATACCACTGTTCAGTGGAAAAATGGAACTTGATTTGGTAATGGACTGGATAGAAGGCATGGAGAATCACTTTGAGTGTGATGGAGTCATTGAAGCTCAGAAGGTGAAGGTTACTAAGTCAAGATTGAGAGGATTAGCCTTGACATGGTGGAAGTTCATTCAGACTGAAAGGGAGAAAGAAGGCAAACAACCCATAGCAACTTGGAAAGGAATGGTTGCTAAATTTAAAGAAGCCTACATGCCAGATGATTATGAGGTCCAATTGCACAAGAAGAGGCAGAGCCTAAGGCAGAAAGACCAAGATGTAAGCACTTACACTGAGGAATTTCAAAAGCTTTGTATGAGGTCTAATGTGACAGAGGATGAGAGCCTCAAAGTGGCTAGGTATCTCAATGGTTTGAAATGGAATATCCAAGAGGAAATGGCCCTACTAAGTCCCAAGATAGTACATCAATGTTATCAGTTTGCTATCAAGATTGAAGAGAGGACTAAGAGGAGGAAAGATTAGTCTTCTAAAGGTAGAGGCAAAGGCAGAGATCAAAGAGATCAAAGAGGACAGCGTGGTGGTTACCAAGGAAGAGGTAGTGAACAAAGAAACCAAGGAGAATCAAAACTCACTGAGCATGGAGGTGAAACAACTTCAAGAGGAGGATTTAATAGAGGAAGAGGACCTCAAGGAGGTTCAAATAGAGGAAGAGGAGCAGGCAGAAGTAACTCTTACTTTGCCACCATGAAGTGTTACCATTGCAACCAACTAGGTCACCCTGCTTATAGATTCCTGGAGAAAGCTTCTTCTTCAAGCAATGAAAAGAGAGTGGCCTATGCACAAGAGGACACCATGAGTCCAAAGGAAATTGAGATCAGTCATATAGAATCTGAAATTTGTGAGAGTCTAATGTTTAACAGAGTGCTGATCAGACAACTAGTCAAGGAGGAACCTAAGCAAAGAAGAGCTCTTTTTAGAGTAAGGTGCAAAATACTTTGTAAAGTATGCAAGGTCATTGTAGATTCTGGTTCTACAGATAATATAATCTTAGAGGAGGCAGTAACTAAGCTGAAATTGCAGAAGGTACCTCATACCAACCCCTACAAGGTCACATGGCTGAATAAAGGGCAGAGTGTTTTGGTTAATGAGCAAGTAACAGTGGAATTTTCCATTGGAGGCTATAAAGACAAGCTAGTTTGTGATGTATTACCCATGGATGCATGCCATCTGCTACTAGGTAGACCATGGAAATATGACATAAGTGTAGTTTATAATGGGAAGGAGAATACCATTTCATTTAAAAAGGATGGAAGGATTTTCAAGTTGCAGTCACTGTTAGAGGAAGATGAAGGGCAATCCAAGACACCTAACATCATGTTGAGTAGTGGCAAGGAGTTCATTAAGGATCCACACCAAGGAAATGAAGGGTATGTGATCATGATGTAGCCTAAAGAGGAGGAAAAGGCTGAAAGGACAGTCTTACCAGAAGCAGTCCAAAGGTTACTTGATAAGTACAAGAGCATAGTGAGTGATGGTACACCAGCAACTTTACCTCCAAAGAGAGCAATAAGTCATCAAATTGACTTCATACCTGGAGCCTCATTACCTAACAAAGTAGCATACAAGCTTACACCTGATCAGAACCTAGAGGTGGCTAGGCAAGTGGAAGAATTGTTGAGTCAGGGTCTAATTCAAAAGAGCATCAGCCCTTGTGCAGTCCCAGTTGTTTTGAAAACTAAGAAAGGAGGTAAGTGGAGACTTTGTACTGATTCTAGAGCAATTAATAGGATCACCATTAGGTATAGGTTCCCAATACCTAGAATTGAAGATTTGATGGATTGCCTTGGAGGAGCACAGTATTACACCAAGTTGGACCTCAAGAGTGGTTACCATCAAATCAGGTTTAAAGATGGAGATGAGTGGAAGACAACTTTTAAGACAAATGATGGGTTATATGAGTGGAAAGTGATGCCATTTGGCCTCTCAAATGCCCCTAGCATGTTCATGAGACTAATGAATGAGGTGCTTAAGGATTTCACAAGGATTTTTGTGGTAGTCTACCTTGATGACATACTGATTTTCAGTAAGACAGCAAAAGAACATTTGAAGCATGTGGAGATGGTTCTTAAAAGGCTGCAAGATGAACAGTTGGTAATTAACCTTGAGAAGTGCGAGTTTTTCAAGCAAGAACTTGTGTATCTAGGCTTTGTAGTATCCAAAGGAACCCTGAAGATGGATCCAAGCAAGGTGGAAGCCATCCTAAACTGGCCTACACCAACCACAACAACATAGGTAAGGAGTTTTCATGGTTTAGCTCAATTTTATAGGGAATTTATAAGGAACTTTAGTGGCATCTATGCACCAGTATTAGATATAATCAAGGGTGGTCAGAAAACAAAGTTTAAGTGGACTCAAGAGGCTAATAAAGGGTTGAGAAATTGAAACAAGAGGTAGCAACCCAACCTATACTTTTGTTGCCTAGTTTTGATAAGTTATTCACAGTTGAGTGTGATGCAAGTGGAGTAGCAATAGGAGGAGTACTTAGTCAAGAAGGTAGGCCTGCAGCCTTCTTTAGTGAAAAGCTCAATGAAGCCAAGAAAAAATACTCCACCTATGATCTAGAATTATATGCTTTAGTGCAGTCCCTTAGGAAGTGGAGGCATTATTTGTTGCCCAAAGAGTTTGTGGTCTTCACTGATAACTAGGCACTCAGTTACATCAACACCCAAGAGAAGCTAAGTAATAGACATTTGAAATGGATGGAATACATCCAAGCTTTCACTTTTACCATCAAGGACAAGAAAGGGAAAATGAACAAGGTGGCAGATGCATTAAGCAGAAGGTTGTTGACAGTCCAAGAAATACAACTGAAAAGCATTGGATTAGAGAGTTTTAAAGACCTCTATGGTGAGGATGAAGACTTCTCGGAAGCCTACAAGGTATGCTCTAATTTTGAGAATCATTTTCATAGTCAATATGCTGAATATACACTACAAAATGGACTATTATTTAAGGGTAACCTGTTATGTGTTCCAAAAGGGTCAATGAGGGAAAATTTGATTCAAGAAAAACATAATGGCAATCTTAGTGGGAATTTTGGTTTCAATAAGACTTTAGAACTAGTGCAAAGGTTCTATTATTGGCCTAAATTGGCAAGATATGTTAGAAGATATGTGGAGCAGTGTGTTGTTTGCATGAAAGCCAAAGGGGGAGCTAGCAATGCTGGTTTGTATCAACCTTTACCTATTCCCAGCAGACCATGGGAGTGTGTTAGTATGGATTTTGTGGTAGGACTCCCCAAGACTAAGGCAGGGTTTGACAATGTTTTTGTAGTTGTGGACAGATTTAGCAAGATGAGTCACTTTATCCCTTGCAAGACTACACATGATGCAAGTTACATAGCCCATCTCTTCTTCAGGGAAGTTGTAAGAATCCATGGATTGCCATTGAGCATTGTATCAGACAGGGATGTGAAATTCATGAGCCATTTTTGGAAGACTTTATGGAGCAGATTGGGTACCAATCTGTCATTTGGATCAGCATACCATCCCTAGACCGATGGACAAACAAAGGTGGTTAACAGAGTGTTAGGTAATCTTTTAAGGTGTCTAACAAAGGAATATCGACATACATGGGATATGGTGATTTCTCAAGCTGAATATGCCTACAATGACAGTGTCAATAGAACTACAGGAAAAAGTCCTTTTGAGGTTGTGTATGGGATGCACCCAAGAGGAATTTGTGAACTTAGAGACCTTGGATCTCAGGAGAATAGGAGTGGACATGTAGAAGACTTCACTTAGACAATGAAAGAGATCCATGAGCAGGTCAAGCAAACAATTACAGCAGCAACCCAAAAGTTGAAGGAAAAAGTTGATTTGTCAAAGAGAGATGTGCAATTTGCAGTTGGGGACTATGTTATGGTCCACCTCAATAAATCTATATTGCAGAAGGGCATGGAAACCAAGTTACAGATGAAAAGAGTGGGTCCATGCAAGGTGTTAGCCAAATATGGCAAGAATGCATATAAGGTGGAATTACCATCAGATTTGGGCATCTCTCCAGTTTTCAATGTTGCTGATTTAATCAAGTACAAGGGATCAGTCAATGATGTGGACCAGAAAAACAAGGAAATCTTCAAGGACATTAGCAACCTGTCCATACCTACTCAGGACAAGCCTCAGGTAGAGAAGATATTAGAGTCAAGGGTGAAGAAGACCACAAGACACAAGGTGTACATGTAACACCTCATTAAGTGGAAGACCAAGCCTGAATCTGAGGCCACTTGGGTGGATGAAGCTGATTTTAAGAAGCAGGGCATTGAATTGTCCTTACTCTCTCCTTCCAATCTTTCATGTTTGAGCTGAGAGGGGGAGAATGGTGCAGGAGCACCTAGGTAATTAGGAGCTTTTAGAAGTGAGTTTTGTTTTGTTGTGCCTTTTTGGCATTTGGTTGATCTGGATGTTTTTGGATTGGGTTTTCTCATAAGGTCATGTAGACCATTAGTGGTGACCCAGGGATGGTTTTTATTAGTTGGAAGGAGGTTCATAAGAGTTATGTAGTTTAAACTCTTCATTTTGGCTAAATTGTAAAAATTGCCTAAATGCTTGAAAACACATTGGGTTTTACAAAAAATGCATTTTTAGGTCATCTAAGCCTCGACCCAAGAAGCTAAACTGTTTGGGATACATATTTAAATGTGGCCTTGACCTTTGTGTAGGGTTGGAAAAGTTTTTGTATGGACTGTGTTTTCAGAAATTAAAGAAAACAATGTTGAAAAGGCAGTTTTCCTATATTTTTGTGTTGAAACTGATCTTTAATGGCGTGATTCTGTCATTTTACTGTGTGTAGTATGTAGAGTGAAGCTTATACAATTTTTGGAAGCCTTTCTTTTGATTTTGTAGTGTGTTTTTAACTTGCATTTGTAAATACTTTAGTATTATGTGTTTTCTGGCCTGAATCAAGTAGTGTTGGAAAGATGGAATCTTAGAGCACCTTCCCACTGTACAATTTGTACGGAATTTTGGGAAATGTGCCCTACCTCCATGATTTTAAATATGGTAGGAGTTAGTTTTTTTTTGGTTGCAGGGGTCAAGAGAAAGGCCTTACCCTAGGCGAGATAGTGAGAGCCCGGCTAGGAAAGGCTAGAGGACAACATGAATAATTTGTAGGGGAGTGAAGTTTTTTAAGAAATTATTTTTGGAAGATTTAGGGGAGTGTTTTGGCTCTACATGGTAACAAGGAAGAGTCTTTAACAATCCATTTGAATGAAGAACTTTCTGACAGTCTTGAATTAGCCTGAGAAAGCTAAGGAAACCCTAGTTTCTTGACCAATTTGGTGACTGGACACCATACGGCCTGAGCAATCTTGAAACCATAAGAATCTTGGAGGTGAGGACATGTGAAACACATTTCCTAAGCAAAGAACTAGGTTACTTGGTGGGTTTAGAAGGAAACAACATTTTTCCCCTGTTTCAGAGACCTAATTGGGGCTTAAGGCTACTAGCCTTTCAAACCCAAGAAAAACATTTTCTTGAAAGCGATGGAGAACTTGTGAATGGAGGTTGATCAGGAGCCTTAGTCAGATGATTTTGAAGCCATGGAAGCTTTTCACACCCCTGCAACAAGATTTGGGAGTATTTGGAGTTGAGCTAGTCTTTAAGAGTATTAAGGGCTAGGAATTGCATGAGAGGAAGAGCACCAAGAAATTCTTGTTTAAGGCATTGTAATTGATAGTAGGGTTGGCCAGTAAGACCAGGAGTTCTATTATCAGGAATAGGGCTTATAGGTCAGGGTGCAAAAGATCCCTTAGGAGTTCTCAAGGCAAGGACTCAGAGCATGGAACGGTGAGAGTTTCCATCCAACCCTATCCCTATCAGTACCTTTTGAATTGAGCAGACTTATCTTATGATTATCCTTCTGAAATGCGTTGTCCACAATGGAAAATGGAAGTGAATAAATGAAATCAAACTTGATAGCAATCTTGTAATCTAAATCCTAAAATGATTAATTAACAGATATAAAGAAACTGAATGAATTCAAATGATGAAATTGCAGAGACTAGTGCCCCTGATTACTACTAAGCTCTACTTTAATAATCCAGATGAATTCCCCCTGATTACTGTGATCAACAAAAAGGATTTAATCTCTGCTTGAGAGAACCAATAGATTAATCACACAGATACAACAAATGTGCATTGAAAAACTCAACATAAACTTGTTATGTCAATTTAAACAACCAGAAAGAATCAAATTAGAGACAGCTTAGCAATACTTTTCAATAAACTCAACATACAATTGATACCAAAAATAGACTGCCACACCAGCTGAATTTCATTGGAATCGCCATTTGAAAACATGCACCATAGTCTCTGACATGAGAAAATTATTCTACTGTATCCATCTCTACCTAATGTTTCTAATCTAAACTCTGATGATAATCAATTACAATCAAGGTGCATATATATACACCAACAATCAGGAAACAAATCACTTCCAAATCATGTTGGCCACTGAAGAAATCAGGAAAATCCATGTCGGCCTACAACGACACTTTAGAAACTCACATGTCGGCCATAGCGCTTGAAAATTATTAATCGCCAGTGAACCAGTCACTAGGACAATCCAGTAGTATGCCAAAGGCAATTCAATCGTCTATCGCTGTCTGCCCATGTTCCCCTGCTCTTTCTGTTTTGCCTTCGCCGTGACCAATCGCTCTCGGGGAGATATCATATCGAAAACCCTTAGTCATACCGAGAGAACATATGCATTACATTTGTTTCAGTCGCCGAGACACAAGAAAATGTCTTATCGAAATGAACCTCTGTTTGATTCACTATCACTGTAACCTCCATCAATCAAGGAGACCTTTCATAGAATACTTTGAGTCATACTAAAAGTCTTCAACCATCCCTGAGTCGCTGTGTCAAATTTGTACTCTTGCCGATAAGCATATTTCATTTGATCCGCTTCACTGTGACTTTCAAAGTTAGGGAGAGGTTACAGAGATTACCGAGTTATAGCGAAAGTCCATACGAAACATAACAGTCACTGTGACATAAGCCCCATCTCGCCGACAAGCCTATTTTCCCCAAGTATGTCGCTATAACATCCAACCCTCGGCGAGACGTCACGTAGAGTATATTGTTATGCCGAAAGCCCCAAGCACACATGATCGCGGAGATAATAATGTTCTCACACTGACAGAAACCCTTTGTTCCATGTATGTCGCTATAACCTACAACCGTCGAGGAGACCTCCTGTAGACTTCATTTTGTTACACCAAAAGGCCTTATGCATTCTAAGTCACTGAGATAAGATCACACTCTCGCTGACAAGGTCCTTCATCGCATTCTATCAGTGAGACCAAAGGTCACTCACCGAGACCACACACCGAAAGCAAAAATTCATACCGAGCAGTATCTTTTTATGTTGTCAGTCTATGAGACAAAGGGAAGTCGCTATGAATTCATATCGAATACCCCCAGTCTGGTCGCTATGAATTCATATCGAATACCCCCAGTCTGGCCGAAATGAACATTCAATGTGCTTGTCGGTGAGACCCCGAGAGTTCACTAGGACGTTATACAGAAGCAAAGTCTCACACCGATAGGAACCCACTTTGACCAGTCGGTAAGACAAAACAATTTCTCCGTGACATTACAACGATGCCAAAAATCTTACCGAAATATGTATCTTCTTGTCGTCGAAACCACGTGAAATCTATGCCAACAACCGCCAGAAGATGAAAGCTAATCACCATGACAATAGAAATGTCTTGCTAATAGGCAACAGATGTTTGCAAGCAGAAAAATGGATTAGGGAGACCTTAATGTTGTCACGCCGATAGGAACAAGAATGTGAAAAAATGCATGACACGATGGAATCAAAGGGGCAATATGGAAAAATATGGGAAAAAAGTGTCCAAGATGGAACTTATTTGGAAAAATATGAATGGAAAACCTGTGAAAATAATAGATTTTTACAGTTCCAATAGGTCCTTCAAATTTTGATGATATCACTTTCTTGAAACTTATGAAGGTTAGCTTGGAATGGAAAGTGAGTTCGTTTGCAAAAATCCTAGATGTTAGAGTTTAAAATTCATCATTAAGGGTTCCCTTGGTCTCAATTGGCTTAGGTTTGAAGATTTCTTGCCCCTTGGAATTACTTGACAGACTTAATCCTGTAGATTTCTTATCTCTCATAATTCCCCAATAGTCCTAGTCTCACATATTTCTTATCTACAAGAAATCCTCGATGTCTTCCTTTCCACAGATTTCATGACGAGGAGAAATCCCTGAAGGAGTGTCTTGCCATATATTTTGTGAGTAGTTGAATTTCCTGATGAAGTTTTGCCTCGTGGATTTCATGAAGGAATGAAATCCCCAGTGCTACAAAAAATATCAAGTCAAAATTTTAATGCACTGTGTGGTATGAAGGATGGTCATTAATGGTGATGCCATGAAGGTTTTTAAGTGTGATTTAAAGGCCATTTCATAATTTCATTGTCACTTTTGTAAATTATGAATGAGTATTTTGAGCAATTGAAGAGCTATGGTTTCTACTGTCAACATGAAGGTTCTTGAGTGGATTTGTAGGTGGCTGGGAGAGCTATCAACTAGTAAAAACATTCATTCACTTTGTTCTACCAGATTTGAAGGTTAGTTGGCTCTTTTTCACCCTATTTGGAATTAGTTTTACCACACATTATTTTCCATTGCTCTTTTATTGCATTTCAATTTGATTGCTTTCAATGGATTTGGATTTTTAGGGCTAGGGCATGTTTATTTGCAATCATGTTGAGTTTGTATTTCCCCCATGGTTTAGCTTGTGCAATAAAGGATGGTTTCAAGAACATCTTAGGAGGGTTTTACCAGTGTTGATGTGGATTTAGATTTTATTTAATGACTTTGTGATTTGGTGAGTATCCATGGTTGTAAAAAAATCTCAGGAAAGATGAGGAAGGTTGGAATTATTATTTTAGTCAAAACAAGGGCTTGTTGTTAGTTGTTCTAAAGCAGGGATTCGATCCCTGGCCAGGATGGCCGCCATAAGGGAATTTCATGGGTATATGTCTCAAACCCTAGGTCAAGAAAGGTGAAAGGGAGTTGAGTAAAACCCTATGGAAATAATATTTTAGATTCAAAGGTTTGAAACTTATCATAATGAAATAAATGTCATAATAAAACCATTAAATTCATCCCTTGAATCCTGCTAAACCCGCAAATTTGAAATAGAGAAAATAATTAGTCAATTTTTGGCTTAGGTGTTATTGTCATGGAAAGAATTTCGCAATGAAGGGATGTGTCAAGTAATCCATGATCTTGTGTCCATCGCATATTTTACAAAGACTTGAAATGTATGGGCTTAACTTCATTGCAAAATTCACTATTGGTTAAAAATCCTAACAAATGCATTCATCGTGAATTTTACATCTACAAGAGTTACTTGACACACCCCTTCATTGCAAAATTCTTTCCTTATTCAAATTTCCAATAAACTACCCCATCACTCCTTTTGTTCCCCTTTGAATACCCAATATGCTTTTCATTTTGAATCCATGTATCTATGAAATCTCTAATAAGTTTTCCCGTCGCAGATTTCATGACCTCAAGAAAACCCTGATGCACCTGATATCATGAGTTTTAGGAATGAAGGAAATATCCAATCCACCCTTTGTCACGTATTTCTTTCCTCCTTGAAATCCCTAACAACATTGTTTTTCACAAACTCCTCCTTGGTATGAAATCCCCAAACACTTTCCATCGTTGATTTTCTAAATGTTTGAACATCCTGAAGAGTTACATGGGTCATGGTTATTGCTTTTGATTATTTGATTTATTGGATATAGAAGTGCTCTTGAGTATAAAATGTTATTGCACCATGCATGATGAGCCAAAGTGATACATTGTTGACTGGCTTCCTCGCACCACAAATTTCTTTTTCCTCTAAATCCCCTATAAACTCCCTATCACAAATTTCTTGAGTAGGTGAAATCCTTAGATTTCTTGAAGAAAGTGAAATCTTTGGATTTCTTGTGTGACCCAGAAACTTGATGGATTTTTTAAGATTAAATTTAGGGGTTATGAACATGATTTATTAGGAATTATTATTTATGATGTGATCTCATATGTTACCTATTTGAGTGTCTTGATTATGCTAACCCCTTTTATCTGATGTTCCATCCTTTTGCATTTTAATTGATTATGTTGTTTTGGCTAACAGATGCAGGAAGAGTCAAGAAAGGTCAAGGTAGGAAAGGGAAAGAAGATGAAAACAATTGAGGAGGAAGAGCTTTAAAGAGTATAGAAAATGAAATACAACTTCAAATTCATTCTCTTAGAGTTTAAGATCGCATCCTATTAGGGAGAGGTTGGGGATACCAACCTCAGGCATATTGACTTAGAGGACTTTAAGAAGAGAATGTACTACCCAACGCCAATTGAGTTGGCGAGAAGATTAGTCAAAACTAGGTTAGCACAAGTTACAACATTCCATCCATATTTATAGTGCCCCAAATTGATAGTTGAGTGCTCTAAGCACTATGACTCTGACAGGAGTATGATCATTGGTCCTCAAGGGAGAGTAGTGGGGAACCTAATGGAGGAGTCCTTGGCATAGGCTTTCAGGATCCTAGCTCATCAAAAGTTGGGAAAGTTTTTGATTGAGTTAGTAAATAAATTCTACATTGACAATCCATAAAAGGCCCTAGAGATCATGAGTGCCACTTGGATAGACAAGGCCAACCAATATTACACTATGCTACCCAAGATTCTACAAAGAAGTGATTTTAAAGTAGAATATAATGATATGATTACTCTCTTGAGTAGAGTAATGGGACTTGAGAAAGAATCATTGCTTGAGGATTGGGTGTTCTATTTAATGGACAATATTGTAAAAGGTACCAACTATCATTGCGCTGGGATTATAAGTGACAATTTAGATAGGTAGCTTAGGCAAGTTCAAGATATTAAGAAGTTCACTATGACTTTTTATGTGATATACATGTTGGCTAGGCATTTCAAATATAAAGAACTAAGTTGTAAGGGAAAAATTTGGGAGGCCAAGGTCTACAAGGTCTACACCTAATTACATTTATCCAATACCTCTCACTATAGGAGATTTAATGATGCCTTTACAATGTATATCACTAGGACCTTCTAGGAATATCTACATGTTAGGATATCAGTAGAGGCTATGGAACTAGTCACAAAGTATGGGTATTGGTTCTTGCAATTCCCAAAGTTTTCATACATTAGAGTACAGGGGCGTTCTCTTGTACCATATTGAGTACCTCGATACCCTACAAACAAGTTGATTCTACTAGAGGTCACAAGGTAGCTAGCTAAATTTGACAAAGTATTGAAAAATTTTCATGAGACAGGTATCATGGGTGAGTTGATCTCAAATAATATAAATGGATGGGAATCCTATCCCTCCTTTCCAAGTGCATAAAATTCAAAAAAGAGATGGAGTATTTCCATTTTCCCATATATAATCCAAGAATATATTTTGATCCCTATGGAGCATCACAAAGGGCTACAACAAGAAACTATCAACATAAGGCCAACATAAATGATTGTTGGGCCAATTGTAGAGATGAATTTGAGGTATTCAAGAGGAATTTTTCTCACCTCTCACTCACAATGATAATTCTATATAGGATTATTGAGGTATCATATTAGGTGGAGCATGTAATCCAATACCATGATTACATGGACATATCAAACAAACCCCTCCCTCTGATTGACTAGGAAGAGAAAGAAGTAACATATATGAATCAAGTTACATCCCCATTAATCAAATACTCAAAGAAATGGGTGAAACATAATATTTTGGAGTTGGAGGATGATGGAGTGAAGTTCGTGTTGTCACCTAGAAATTGCACCCTATGCAAAGTTATAAAAACTAAGCTTTCTAGAGAAACATGGGATCATTTCAAGGCTGTGGGTCACCTGAAGTTGAAATGAACCTCCAGAGAAGGCTGACTTCCTTCTTGGGTTATCACCTAAAACTACTAATTCTTTGAAGGGAAAGGGAGAAGGAATGCATAAAATAAAACTAACGCTATGGTGATACACCGAACCGAAAAGAACAATGAGATACTTGAGTTACACTTGAATACTGATGATGGAGATGGGGCTGCACAACAAGATTCTATGGATTATGAATACAAATAGGTTCGACATGCACACACTTACAAGAAGGAAAAAATAGACTTTCACAAATTAAAAGCTCATGTGCAATTGAGTAAACACAGTTTGTAACCTACATGATACCACTTTTGCAAAGAAAGGCATGCTAACATGAAACACAACTATAAGGAAAAGAAAGATTTCACTAAGTAGCTTGATGAATCACTTAAAAATGCACAATACTTCACAAGAACTAGAAGGCAAAAAATGAACCATCAATGGTAATCATGGTAAATTTTATATAACATGTTCCAAAATGAGTTACAAAATTCTGCTAATCCGAGAGAGGACTATAGAAGTCACAGACTTCAGAAAAGCATAAGGAGAACTCCCTTACAAGAAGGAAAAAATGCCTTATATACAAAAGTGTGTTGGCCCCTTTGGGCTTACAAAAATATCTGGCTCTGAAAGATCTACCCTTAGATCTTTAGCCTAAAATTAATGCTACATTCCTACGTGTCTTTGTCGGTGAAAGATTTATGTCCTCAGGAGAAGCCTGTTAGATCTTTTGGTAGCTACAACATTAATTCTTCTGTCTCCATGTTCATCTTTGAACTCCATTGGGGCCACCTTAAATGTTCCAGAATATCACCATTAATACTGATCTATCCCCGTCAATGGTCACTACAGCTGTCCCTGTGAGTCATGGTCGCTTCTTTCCTTCGGCCTCCTTCATGTCCTGGACCCTTCTGCACGTTGACCACCTTCTGGAAGCATCACCAGGCCTCCCTTTAGGTCTGAACATCATCTCCTAAGTCGATCCATCAGCTCATGATCTCAGAATGAATACACGTCATTCACCTTCTATAGATTTCCTTCACAGAAATAGTCAATTAGTCAAACTAGGCCAATGAGTCACTCCTTTAGTTTCCTTTGATTGGTCGGGCATATGCCACGCGAGGTTCTCAAGCGGTCAAAGGTGGTCCGAATGACATCACATGTCGGTGAGACACCATCGGTGCCTCCCCAATGCGATTCCATCCTTCAGCAGTTATCAACATGACATGGGTCAATCGGCGAGACGTTTTGGCGAGCTATGGAAGTCATATCGAGCTCGCAAAAACCTATCGGCAAGACTGCATTCTTTCAGGAAGACCACATGGAAAAGTCCTTCTTCTCTCAGCGAGCTTCCCTGATAGCACTCTCCCGTCACTGAGACATCATTGGGTCGGGAAAACATCTTACTGAACCCATTCCATTCGTTCAGAGTCTCCCCAAGTTCTTTCTATTTCCCCAAGCTTGGGCCCTTTTGCTTTCGGCGTGACTTCCTTCTTCGCCAAGACCTTATGGTGAAGGCATGATCCTTTGCCAAGCTTCATTTCTTTTAGAAAGAGCCCGCTTGGTTGGCGAGACATTAGAGCGAAGGGGGAACCCTTCGGCGAAACCTTTAACAGTCAGGGAGATATCTCCCTGAAACAAAACCATCTTGCCGAACTCAAATTTCATATCGGTGAGACCCTCGAGCTTCGACCAGACCTCTTGGCGCACATCCTTCTTCTCCCCGAGGGGATACCCTGTCAGCGTGACACTACTTAGTTGCCGAGACATTCACTGAATGCATTCGCTCTCACCGAAGGCACATCCTATCGGCGAGACATCTCCTAATCACCGAGACCCTATGGCGATGAAATCTTGCTTTGCCGATGTCGTTTCATTCATTGAGACTCTGATGGATTGGAAAGACTTATGCCAATATTACCTCATTTCGGCGAGACCTTTTCGGTCAGTGAGACATTATACCGACTAAAGCTTTCCTTCGCCAAGCCCTAAGCACTTCGGGAGACCAACAGCCGTTGGTGAGACATCTCACCGAGTTCATTTCATTTCGGCCAGACTTATCTCCTCGGCATGACATCACTTCAAATCCCCTGTACTCTTAGCGAGACACCATGCTTATCAGCCAGACCTCCTGCCGAAGGCAAAATTATCACCGAACTAAAAATTTGGTGGGGCCTTCTTCTTTCGGGCAGACCTATGGCGATATCTCTTCTGTGTCACCGAGACTCTAGCACGTCGGCCAGACTTTATGCCGAAGGCATAACCCTTTTCTGATCTTTTCATTTCGGGGAGACCTCTCTGTAGTCATGCCAATATGTATTCCTATGTTTCATATGCATCTCTGTAACATCCTCTTGTTGGGGAGACGTCCTGTAGATACCCTACGTCTCGCCGAAACCTTTATATGTCCACTTTTGGTCACCGTGACAATCTCGTTCTCTCCCTGATGAAGCAACATGTTGGTGTGACTATCACTCGGTGAGACATTAAGACCTCATACTAATAGAACCTTTTTTGTGCTTTGTCGGCGAGACCAAATGCATTCGCCAAGACATCCCTCCGCCACAAAGCTTCTCACCGAGATGCATATCTTCATCGGTGGTCGGCAAGACTTAAGGGACTCGGCAAGACCACACACCGAAGAAAACAACTCCTGCGAAAGTGTTTACTTGATGCGATTAGTCGGTGAGACATAAAGATGTCACCGAAACCTTTCTCCGAAGGAGACCTTCACACCGATGGGAAACCCCTAGTCTCTGGGACGATGATCGATGTCTTGCCAATAGGAACCTGTAGGTGAATTCCACTCACCGTGACATTACTAGGGTCTTGCCGATAGGCAACACAAAAGCATATTTAACCAAATGCATTATGGGTTGGGGAGACCCAGATAATCTCATGCCAATAGGATCCCATAGATGAAGCATTCAGACTTGATGGAACCCCTACTAGTTGGCAAGACATCTGGAAGGTCTTGCCGACTTTCTTCTTAAAGGAAAATTATGTAAAACTTGACTGAGGCTGACCTTTCAACTGAATTCCCTGTTTCGCATTAGGGGTATAATTTTATCCTTGATGCAAATGTCCCATCTGGCCTCCTTGAACACTTAAACATAATTTTTCCTACCTGATTGAGCCCATAGGTGAAAATTGGGCAACATTTATGGCGACCTTTGCTGGATGTTTGCCTGCTAAACATGGAGACCAATAGCCAAAATTTTCCATTGGGCATGTTGTCGTTAGGAAAACCTCAAAGATAGATCCAGGGAAACTTTGTACATGCCTACAACTTGCTTGAGACTCATAGAACATAGCAGATTGCCAAAAACGACAGCTATTTACTATGCTAGAACAACACTTAGGGAAAGAAATAACAACTAAACCTACCCTACACTAACCAGTAAGAAATTGGTCAAACAAACCCATTGACAACTTCAGTAAAATAACTGCCCTTTCTAAAAAATTTACAATTTTTACTATGCTGGGGAACAACTAAAGAGAAATGAAGCATGCATGACAATTCAATGGATGGCTGCAAGATATCTTGCAGAACATATTCAAGCTTACTGACCTTTTCATATGGAATGTAAACATTCTCATTCTGAGGTGGAAAGGTAACTTGAGTGTGCTCCTCCTTAGTAGTACCCTCATGCTTGGGTGTAAGCAAGGTATCAATATCTTTGCTGGTCTCCATTTTGGCTAGATGCCTAATCAGACATCCTTGTGAAAGAATAGCTTCCAAGCCAATCCTGTTGGGTCTACTTTGATCAGCTGCTTCCACAGTCATAACCCCATGATGATTGGAATGAGCTACCTTGTGTGATTCAAATGAAACTATGGAAGCTCCTTCCACTTGGTTATACTGCTCACACTCTCCGAATTTAGCTAATGATGGCTTGTCATCATGCTTTGAGCAAAACTCATCCATTATGCTTGAAAACATATCCTCTTCAAGTTCCTGATCAGCTTCCTCATGCATGACATGTCCTATATCAATTTCATGATTTTTTCTTTTAATATTTAAAGGAGTACTCATATCTTTCAAGACAAACTTTTGTTGATCATGCTCATCTTGATGGAAGAACACCTTGTCATTGGTGTTATCACCTTTTTGATGTTGACACCCTATCACTGATGGTTCTTTAGACATGCTTTTTCCAACCTCATTATCAAAACCAGGAAGTTCAGAAAACAAAATAATCAGGATTTCATCACTCTGTTCAACAAAACTAGGAAGCTCATTAGATGAATATGACATAACTCCACATTCTGCTGTCATTTCTTGTTTAGAACTCTGTTGTCCTAACTAGCCCTGTTCATCAATCACTTGTAACAACCCTATTTTTTCATTTTGAACTTCATGCTCAAATGTATCAATACCCAAAAGAGTTTCGTCTACCTCAAAAACTTCTTTTATCTTATCACTAGGCTGACTTTGTAATTGAAAAGACTACTCTTGAGGGATAATGGACTGAGTTTCCTCAACTATAGGCTTTTGCACAAGGTGAAAACTCCTAAATTTTGGAATTTCAAACTTAGGGAGCTTAATTGAAGAATTAGAAGACTTACTTTGTTGATCTTGCTGACTGGTTAGAACAGTCAAGGATTCTTCAGAACAAGTGTCATCTTGCTGGTTAATCCTTTGCTACTGCAGTTTTCTATATTCCTCCATAGCTAGATGTAGCAAATCAATATTTTTAGTCTCCTCCAAGCCGAGTGGGTTGTACTAGTCAAAGATCTGCCCTTCTTTTACTTCCTGGATGCCAAAGCATGATTTTATTTGCATGATGGGTGAAGGAAACTCACAAGGTGACTGAGATGGGAATTTCCAACTTGGAATCCTGAGGGTAGAAGACTTATTGATAAGCTCACTAAAGAGCTTGGAAGGTTCCTCTTGTTTAAAGATTGGAAACCTATGTCTGGAAGCGTCCTCTTTCACCGGATGATTCAACATTACAGGAGGAGATGAGTTGAAACTAGGAATGGAAAGGGCTGCCTATGTCTCATACCTTTGTGCTTGATAATCTGAATAAGCCCGACTACCTTGTACCTGAGCAGATAAGAATTTTATTTGCTCCTCTTTGGCTACTATCTCTCCCTCAAGATCTTCTTCAAACTGACATCCCAACTCCTGCTACTGTGAAATAAGCTTTTATGTTTCTTGACATTGACCAACATGCCATACATGTAGGAGAACACCTTACTGACATCATTAATTTGCATATGTTCAAATCTCTGGCTCAAAGCCCACAACACATGGTCAAATTGTTGGAGCAAGTCTATTATAGTTTGGTAAGGATGCTTTAAAGGTTGATTATATAAATAATCATATTGGTTAACATCAAAAACCTCCTCTTGGGGTTGATTTTGATCAAATATTGGTTGACATAAAGGTTGACCAGGAGTGGGAGGGTGGGAAACATGGTGGAAATATTGGTAATCTGCTGATACCGGGTCATTTAACACAAAAATAGTAGGCTACTCTGTAAAGTATGGCTGATGAGAGGACATATACACATGACTCTCATGGAATGGAGGTGAAAAGTCATTATATTGCTGATAACTAGACATTTCAAGGTAAAATATGAAACATACGCAAGTCTAGATAGCAAACCTCCTTAACTGTAGGTACCTGGGCTGCTGAAACCAGCTGATATTAACTTGGAGTCGCCATGGTGCTATCCGCGTTGCCTAAAAAGGCTAATATTGTTGAGAAAAACACTAGATTTCTCAATATATTTTGAATTCCTTAATGATGCACTAGTACACAGAGTCGCCATGATATGCTGATGTTAACCTCTAAAGGGCCTGAATCTTACTGGTTGCATATCAAAAAAACAATAATAGACATGTAATTTTCAAACTGTTTGTTCGACAGTCCCACCGGGCGTGCCAAAAACTTTTTTGTCACCTAGAAATTGCACCCTATGCAAAGTTATAAAAACTAAGCTTTCTAGAGAAACATGGGATCATTTCAAAGTTGTGGGTCACCTGAAGTTGAAATGAACCTCCAAAGAAGGCTAGCTTCCTTGTTGGGTTATCACCTAAAACTACTGATTCTTTGAAGGGAAAGGGAGAAGGAATGCATAAAATAAAACTAACGCTATGGTGATACACCAAACCGAAAAGAACAATGAGATACTTGAGTTACACTTGAATACTGATGATGGAGATGGGGCTGCACAACAAGATTCTATGGATTGTGCATACAAACAGGTTCGACATGTACACACTTTCATGAAGGAAAAAATAGAATTTCACAAATTAAAAGCTCATGTGCAATTGAGTAAACACAGTTTGTAACCTACATGACACCACTTTTGCAAAGAAAGGCATGCTAATGTGAAACACAGCTATAAGGAAAAGAAATATTTCACTAAGTAGCTTGATGAATCAATTAAAAATGCACAATACTTCACAAGAACCAGAAGGAAAAACATGAACCATCAATGGTAATCATGGTAAATTTTATATAACATGTTCCAAAATGAGTTACAAAATTCTGCTAATTTGAGAGAGGACTGTAGAAGTCACAGACTTCAGAAAAGCATAAGGAGAACTCCCTTACAAGAAGGAAAAAATGCCTTATATACAAAAATGTGTCGGCCCCTGAGGGCTTACAAAAATATCTGGCTCTGAAAGATCTACTCTTAGATCTTTTGCCTAAAATTAATGCTACATTCTTGTGTGTCTTTGTTGGTGAAATATTTATGTCCTCAAGAAAAGCCTCTTAGACCTTTTGGTAGCTGCAGCATTAATTCTTCTGTCTCTGTGTCCATCTTTGAACTCCATTGGGGCCACCTTAAATGTTCCAGAATATCACCATTAATACTGATCTAGCCCTGTCAATGGTCACTACAACTGTCCTTGTGAGTCATGGTCGCTTCTTTCCTTCGGCCTCCTTCATGTCGTGGACCCTTCTGCACATTGACTGCCTTCTAGAAGCATCATCGGGCCTCCCTTTAGGTCTGAACATCATCTCCCGAGCTGATCCATTAGCTCATGATCTCAGAATGAATACATGTTGTTCGCCTTCTGCAGATTTCCTTCACAGGAATAGTCAATTAGTCAAACTGGGCCAATGTGTCACTCCTTTAGTTTCCTCTAATTGGTCAGGTAGTCAAAGGTGGTCTGAATGACATCACATGTTAGTGAGACACCATCGATGTCTCCCCGATGCAATTCCATCCTTCAGCAATTATCGACATGGCATGGGTCAATCGACGAGACGTTTCGATGAGCTATGGAAGTCATATCGAGCTCGCAAAAACTTATCAGCAAGACTGCATTGTTTTGGCAAGACCACATGGCAAAGTCCTTCTCTCAGCGAGCTTCCCTAATAGCACTCTCTCGTTGCTGAGACATCATTGGGTCGGCAAGACATCTTACCAAACCCTTTCCATTCGTTTAGAGTCTCCCCGAGTTTTTTCTATTTCCCCAAGCTCAGGCCCTTTTGCTTTCGGCGTGACTTCCTTCTTCACCAAGACCTTATGGCGAAGGCATGATCCTTTTCCAAGCTTCATTTCTTTCAGCAAGAGTCCGCTTGGTCGGCGAGACATTATAGCAAAGGGGGAACCCTTCAATGAAACCTTTAACAATTGGGGAGATATCTCCCTGAAACAAAACCATCTTGTTGAACTCAAATTTCATATTGATGATGAGACCCTCGACCTTTGACCAGACCTCTTGGTGCACATCCTTCTCCTTGAGGGGATACCCTATTGGCGTGACACTACTTAGTCGCTGAGACATTCACCAGATGCATTTTCTCTCACCGAAGGCACATCCTATTGGCGAGACATCTCCTAATCGCCAAGACCCTATGGCGATGAAATCTTGCTTTGTCGATGTCATTTCATTCATTGAGACTTTGATGGATTAGAAAGACTTATGCTGATATTACCTCATTTCGGTGAGACCTTTTCGGTCGGTGAGACATTATACCGACTGAAGCTTTCCTTCGACGAGCCCTGAGCACTTCGGGAGACCAACAGCTATCGGTGAGACATCTCATCGACTTCATTTCATTTCGGCCAGACTTATCTCCTCGGCATGACATCACTTTGAATCCCCTGTACTCTCAGTGAGACACCATGCTTATTGGCCAGACCTCCCGCTGAAGGAAAAATTATCGCTGAACTGAAACTTTGGTGGGGCCTTCTTCTTTCAGGCAGACCTATGGCGATATGTCTTCTGTGTCGCCAAGACTCTAACATGTTGGCCAGACTTTATGCCGAAGGCATAATCTTTTTCCGATCTTTTCATTTCGAGGAGAGCTCTTTGTAGTCACGCCGAGATGTATTCCTACGTTTCATATGCATCGTTGTAACATCCTCTTATTGGGGAGACATCCTGTAGATATCCTACGTCTCGCTGAAACCTTTATATGTCCACTTTTGGTTGCCATGACAATCTCATTCTCTCCCTTATGAAGCAACATGTTGGTGTGACTTTCACTGGTTGGTGAGACATTAAGACCTCATACTGATAGAACCTTTTTTGTGCTTTGTCGGTGAGACCAAATGCATTCACCAAGACATCCCTATGCCACAAAGCTTCTCACCGAGATGCATATCTTCATTGGTGGTTGGCAAGACTTAAGGGACTCAGCAAGACCACACACTGAAGAAAACAACTCCTGCCGAAGTGTTTACTTGATGGGATTAGTCGGTGAGACATAAAGATCTCACCGAAACCTTTCTCTGAAGGAGACCTTCACACCAATGGGAAACCCCTAGTCACTGGGATGATGATCGATGTCTTTCCAATATGAACCTATAGGTGAATTCCACTCGCCGTGAAATTCCTGGGGTCTTTCCGATAGGCAACATAGAAGCATATTTAACCAAATGCATTATGGGTCGGGGAGACCCAAATAATCTCATGCCGATAGGATCCCGTAGATGAAGCATTTAGACTTGATGGAACCCCTGTTAGTCGGCAAGACATCTGGAAGGTCTTTCCAACTTTCTTCTTAAAGGAAAATTATGTAAAACTTGACTGAGTCAGACCTTTCAACTGAATTCCCTATTTTGCATAAGTGGTATAATTTTATTCTTGATGCAAATGTCCCATCTAGCCTCCTTGAACACTTAAACACAATTTGTCCTGCCTGATTGAGCCCTGTTATGCACTGCATAACCACCCCACTTTGATCTCAATCAAAATGGGTCCCCCTTTGTCTTTTCCCTTTGGCCTTTGGTTTTCTGCCTTAGGCGTTTTCCTTCCAAAGTTCTGTCGGAGGCAGAATCAGAACCAATACCAGACTTGGAACTTCCTTCTATGGTTCAGGTCTTGATCCAACCCTAGTTTCGGTTCCAACAGACCTTGGTTTTCCTTTCTTTTGTTCTTTGTCCGAGTCAGGTCCGAGACTGGGTTCGGAATGTTGAACTTTCTTAAGTTCCTCATTTTGGTCTCATCCCGGGTTTGACCCCACCTTTTCTTTGCTCTTCTTTAGTCTTTGTCGGTTTGTGTCCTTTTCCTTAGGTGTTTTCTTTTCGGCCTTGGGCATTTTTTTTTGTGTTTTGTCGGGATCGGAACCAGAATGGATTCCGAACTTGGAACTTCTTCCAATCTTCGTTTTTGTTCCTTCCCCGGTCCCGATTCCACTTCGTCCTGTTCTTTTACTTTTTGTTTCTTTTTTGTCGTGGGGTTTTCCTTCCCCTTTTCTCTTTCTTTCTGTTCCTTTCTTCCTCCTTTGGATGATGTCAGAGGCGGGTTCAGAATGGAATCCAAACCTGAAACTTGGAAAAGTTTCTGGTTCGGATTTGCTTCAGGACCCCGGTTCCGCCTGGTTTGTTATTTTGCTTTGGCTTAGCCGGTGTTTTGCTCCCGTCCTTTGCATTTTGGGTTTCCTCACGGATGTGGAGCCGGGATGGGGTATGAACTCGAGAATGGTGATTATTTCCCTAGCTAGTTCTAGACCTGACTCCGGTCTCGAGTCTGGTTTTCTTTTGGCTCTGGTCCCCCCAGTTTTAGAGGCGAGGGATGTTGTTTGAGGGTCGTGTTTTGTCCTGATCCCGGTTTCGACGAGATTCATCCAGTTTTACC
This sequence comes from Sequoia sempervirens, assembly GCA_007258455.2. Lineage (NCBI taxonomy): Eukaryota > Viridiplantae > Streptophyta > Pinopsida > Cupressales > Cupressaceae > Sequoia > Sequoia sempervirens. Next base: position 55,372 of record VDFB02332031.1, read on the forward strand.
CTCTCGTCCCATTTCGGTTTTGACCCTGCCTCCGCCGGTTTTATATTTCTTTTTGATAAGATTGGAGGCATGATAAATAATGATATACCTTACTTGCCTTTGGGAACTAATGGAGGAATCTGTTTTGCAGGATCAGGTTTATTTATCTGAAGATAATTCTTAAGGGAGTTTCACCAAAGGATCTGAGTTAGACAAGAACTCTGGCCGAAGGAATGGGTTCTTGCTGACCCAATTGGGTCCCACCGACATATTTTGTGCCTTTGGTATAACATGTTGAGCGTGGCATAACATCTCATTGACCAAGGTAAGGTCACAGCGACAAGGAGAAAGCTCTGCGAGAGTGAAAGAAATCGGCGAAAGGTCCTGCCGATACACAAGAGTCTCGGCGACATCCAAGGGCAGTCGCCATAAGTCTTGTCAACAAAGGTTCCCCAAGGATTTTCGGGGAAGATTTAGACTTTCACCATAGGGTCTGGGTGACCATGGGGAGCTACACCGAAATAGAATGAGCTCCTCGCCGAGAAAACAAAATGCCGCTATAAGGTCTCCCCAACTCATGAGGGTCACGCCAAAACAAAGGGAGATCAGAGAGACTCCAGAAGTATAAAGAGGATCGATGAAAGATTGTGATGTCGGTATAGGGCCCCAGCAAAGAAAATGAGTCTCCCTGATAGGAAAAGGAACTTTCCAGGTAAAGCCTTCGCCAAAAGCTCTTGGCGAAGTAAGAAGGTTACACCGAAGCAAAATGGAAGCTGACCGAAAGAGGGGCCCACTGAAGAAAAATGAGCTTGAGGAGAACAAATGGATGTCACCATAGCTCTCGCCAATGGGAGGAAGTCTTATTGAAATAAAGAGGCATTGACGTACCTATTGGAGTTCGCTAAGAAGTGTCGGTGACCCTGACGTGTCTTGCCGATGGAATCAAACGACTCGGCAAAGAAAGGAGACCTCAACATAAGGTCTTAGCGAAGAGGAAAAGTCTCACCGATATGAAAGAATATTGACATAATCTCTTACCGATTCAACAAGGTCTAGCCGAAATGAAACAAAAGTCGCTAGAGGATGGTTAGCTCGGTGTGATGTCTCACTGACTCATCAAGTTCATTCCGAAGCAGAAATAGAAACTCGATGCTTTGCTTCCATGGAAGCGGTCAACGTAAAAAGCGAGCAGAGAACCAAAGGTAGAGGATAAATTCATGAGTCAAATGGACATCTGTGACCACTGCTAGTGAGGAGGTAGCTCGACATTAATGGCGATATTTTGGGGTACTCAAAGCAGATCTGTTGGAGATTCGAAATGGACATGGAGGCCAGAAATAAGTGTGGTAGATGCAAAAGATCTACAGAACGCCTTAGGGGACAACACGGATTGGAGTTTAATACAAGGCCAACTTTCTGAAAAATATCTAGACGCCAACCTTCTTGCAACCAACTCTCCCAGGTGCAGATATTTTGTAAACCCTAAAGCGGGGGCTAACATTCTTCTTGGGAGGGAGATGTATATATGGCATTCTTCCCTCTTTATAAAAGGGACCCGGGTAGAGTTAGAACTTTTAGATAGAGGATTTCTAGCCAATAATCAGTAGAATAGGAATAGATGGGATATAAGCTGATCCCAATTCTTTGTAGTAGGACCTTCTTTTGTCTTCTTGAAGTAGGAGTTAGGTTCAGAATAGACTAATGTCTCTTTCAATTTCCTTAGTGTAAATGGAAACAATTTGAAATCATAGATTTTCTGTACACTGGTGATTGTGCTAGCTTTGTAATTGTTGTTTATCTGTTTTATGGACAATAGAAGCAACCAGATTTTAATCTATTTCAATTTGTGTTCTAGAATGGTGTTTGTCTTGAATTAATCATCTGATTTGGGAAGCTCTCAAGGAATGGAGTTGGATTTTTATGTTTTTTTTAAATGGTAACTTGCAATCTGCTATTGAAATCAGCACTGTGAATGAATGCAGCTGTGTGTTAGTCACAAGTTAAGTTTGTTCTACAATTTTAGTTAGCAATTCCTTGGAAGGTGAAACATTTGATTAATTCAGATGAAGTGTCATTCTTTTCTGTTCCAAAGCCCTGATCCATATTTTTACATTTCTTTAAAACCCTGGTTAGAGTAGGTTTTAAGTTTATGTTTTCTCTTACAAACAATCCAAAAGCTAACACCAGCAAGCCCCTTGAATATTACTGTTACATTGACCACTAAGGGACATCAGCATAGTTCAGACCCAACTACCAAGACCTTGGGAGCTAAGGCATCCATGTGTTGCCTTTCTCTTTCAGGAGAAGCAGGATAGCAATATTTTACTTGCAATGTTGCTGTGCCATTTGGGACGTCAACAGGAAGTGGTGCTAGAAGGAGGGCCTAATGAGTAATTGTGGATCACTGTGAGTTGGATTGGGTCATGTCTTGGATGACCCAAATCTGATGGGTAGCCCTTTTTATATGCCAGGATTTGTCCATGAAATCCCTGGTCACCTGTATGATAGGCTTCCTTTATTTTTTTCTTATAGTGGGAAAAATGCTTCTGAACATGCCGAGACTCATAGGCGTATATTCATTTTTCTTTAGATTCAGCATGAGGATGTCGCCTGCTAGTTATTTGTCAAAACACTTCAAGGTACAGCTAGACAATGGTATGATACTTGGTCTCCAGAATCTATTTATTCATGGATAGAACTAGAAATCTTATTCTTAGATCAGTTCGATCCTCATACATTACACCCATTACATGAATTTGCAACTACAAAAAGTATACCATTAGAGAAAATTCATCAATTTAATCACAGATTCTTGTTCATGTATCAAAGGGTTCAATCCTTGGATTTGGTTGTTGATGATCATGTGCTGATAGAAGATTACTATTGGGGTTTAACTTTTTCATTGGCAACCAAAGTCAGAAGTTGTGGTGAGGCTATATCTTTGTATGATGCATTTAAAAAGGCTCTCTTATTGGCACAATTTGGAGGTGACACTAGAAATTCAGATAGCCAAACTCGGGGTTATAATCCCCTTGTGCTTGCAAACTACCATCATTTGCAGCCTTATGCCGCCTCACCCACCATTCCTGCCCAGGTGCAATGATTATTGCCAAGCAACTACCACCTTCTTAATGGTCCAGGGACCACATTTCCCATACCCCATATCAGGTCAATTGCACACAAGACCACTAGGAGAATTCATCCCTACAAAATCCAATCACAGAGTTAAGTACTCCACTTTTCAATAAAGTTCTAGATGAAACAGTTGATTTGACAGAGTATAATTTTGATGATTTGTTTGGTGAAAAGTATGAAAAGATGTAAATTTAGAGAATAATAGAAATCTCAAGATAAAATCCAACTTTGTTGAAAATTCTAGTACTGACAATGGCTTTGCCATCCAAAATGATGAGAGTAACTGTGTGAAGAGTGCAAACTTGATAGAAGTGGAGAACAGATTCACCGATGCATTCATAGATTCTTCCATGATGGTGAATGAGGAAGAGACACACCTTGATGGGTCAACACAAGAGGATGACTCTACTGATTTAAGTGGTGGACGGATTGAAGCAGATAGCACACTTCAAGATGAGATTGCCAATGAATCTGGTAGTCAGAAACAAGGACTCAAATGCCCAAATGAAATCTTAAGGGAGGAAATTGAAGAAGACGTGCAGATCAGTCAAGTGTTCCCTGAGGAATTTCATGACGGAGTACATTTGGACAAAGCAAAGGAATGCCAAGAAAAGGGCCAAGAGGCTATCTTAGAAGTTGAATCTCTTCAGCATAACGAAGAGAATGAGACAAGCGAGTATCTTCTTGATTTTTATTCTAATTGCTCAAATGTGTTGTTGGAAGAAGGTCCTTGCTTAATATCCTCTAATCAATTTGTTCTTAACAACAATGAATTTGATGCTAAGCGGCATGTTCTTGTTGATGATATGGGAGAATATGAAGTGAAAAGTTTTCCTGGCTCTGACTCTGTCCACTCAAATGAGTTTGAAGAAGATCCTTGTTCACCATGTGCCAGTATCCCTAACATCAATGATGATGAGCTAGAGAGGGATTCTCAAACCCTTGGGGATCACATGTTTCAAGAGAATGTTGAAAGGGAGGATTCATCTCAAGAAATTCAGAACATTTTTGACACCATGCCCGAGATGAATACAAAGATGCTGGAGAGTGAATACCTTGACTGCAAGGTGAACCTTGATCCAGTGGTGTTCCATGAGATGAGACCTCGTGAAGAGGAAATCATACAACACAAACCTACATTGGTAACTGGTAATCTTTAGAATCAGGTGGTGTCCTTTCATTATCCCCTGTGTTTTAATAATTTTCAGTTTAATTATGGTGTTGGGGATAGTAAAACATGCTTGTGGGTGAATCATAACAAAACTGAGAACCCACAACTAATAATATTTCAAGCTTTATGCCCTCAGAATGAACTGATTGCACACAAACTTCATATCTCTGAGTATAAAGATAAGTGTGTGAGGTTTAGAACTATGCCTAGTAAGTTAAGATTGTTGCACATAATGAAAAATCAGTCAAATCAATGTACAAATTTTTATAGTCTTGTGTTTGCAAAGTTCAGCTTTGGAGTTAGTTTAGGGATAGGATTAGTTAGTTTTAGTTTTTTTAGTTTAGTTGGTTTTCTTTTGTTCTATTGTTTTCCTTTTTCCTGTTCCTTTGGTTTCCTTTTCTGCTTGTGGATAGTTTGTTTCTCTGTTTGTAAATATTTTGTATGTTTGCAAATAATTTACTATTGGTTTGTTCTTTCCTTCTGTCTTTTGTGTTCCCTTTGTTCTTTCTTTCTGTTTGTTCTGTTCTTTGGGGTTTAGCTGTTTCCTTCCATCTCTGGAATGGTGGTTGTTATTTGAAGCATACTTTGGTCATTAGGAGAAAATTGGTTTAGATATTTTTAGGTTTTCTGATTAGATGATTTTTTCCTAAACTCTTTGTTTCATGTTTGCTATCAATAAAAGTTGTGAAAGTCTTGGAAACAAGGTGCCAAGAAAGAAATCCTTCATCAACTCCCCTGAATCTGTCACTAATCAATAAGATCATCTCCTCTTGTAGTGGTATATTTGTCTTCAGATGGCAATGTTGTAAGATTTGAGTGAAAAATCTGATTCCCAAGTGCTGTTATGAGGTCCATGGTAGTTTTCAACCTAGATTAGTCTACTGGGGCTATGGATGCCTGTCTGGCAGTAGACCAATGTTATGAGAGAACTAGAGGTATCTCCGTCGGGGCTATGGATGCTTGACTGGCAGCAGAGCAATGCTCAGGATATCATTGCACGAAGGAAATCAACTCATGTAGCTGAAATCTTACACATTGTTGTCCAAAAGATGAGGAAAACTTCATAAAAGGGTGATGCACAATCAAGCACATACATGGATTCAGGGGTGGTCGTTGATTGACTTACATATGAGATTCTAGCTCTACCTTGCTTGAAATAGATGACCCAACTGGAGTTGTAATGTTCATGAACTAGAGATTCTGGGTAGCTAAATCCTTCAGATTCATGAAAATGGTTAAACCATTTTCACAGCCGAGTCACCATTTGTTATGCCTTGCATAACCACCCCACTTTGATCTCAATCAAAATGGGTCCCCCTTTGTCTTTTCCCTTTGGCCTTTGGTTTTCTGCCTTAGGCGTTTTCCTTTCAAAGTTTTTTCGGAGGCGGAACCGGAACGAATACCGGAATTAGAACTTCCTTCTATGGTTTGGGTCTTGATCTGATCCCGGTTCCATTTCCGACAGACCTTGGTTTTCCTTTCTTTTGTTCTTTGTCGGAGTCGGGTCTGGGACCGGGTTCGGAATGTTGGACTTTCTTAAGTTCCTCATTTTGGTCCCGTCCCGGGTCCGACCCTGCCTTTTCTTTGCTCTTCTTTGGTCTTCGTCGGTTTGTGTCCTTTGCCTTAGGTGTTTTCTTTTTGGCCTTGGGCATTTTGTTTTTGTGTTTTGGCGCGATTGGAACCGGAACGGATTCTGAACTTGGAACTTCTTCCAATCTCCATTTTTGGTCCTTCCACGGTCCCGATTTTGCTTCGTCCCATTCTTTTACTTTTTGTTTCTTTTTTTGTTGTTGGATTTACCTACCCCTTTTCTCTTTCTTTCTGTTCCTTTCTTCCTCCTTTGGATGACGTCAGAGGCGGGTTCTAAACGGAATCCGAACCCGAAACTTGGAAAATTTTCTTGTTCGGATTTGCTTCCGACCTCGGTTCTGCCTGGTTCGTTATTTTGCTCCAGCTCTGCCGATGTTTTGTTCCTGTCCTTTGCATTTTGGGTTTCCTCACGGATGCAGAGCCAGAATGGGGTATGAACTCGGGAATGGTGATTATTTCCCTGGCTCGTTCCAAACCCGACTCCAGTCCTGAGTCCGATTTTCTTTTTGCTTCACCCCACCAGTTTAGGAGGCGAGGGATGTTGTTTGAGGGTCGTGTTTTGTCCCGATCTCGGTTCCGCCGGGATTCGTCTAGTTTTACCCTCTCGTCCCATTTCGGTTTTGACCCCGCCTCCGCCGGTTTTATATTTCTTTGTGATAAGATTGGAGGCATGATAAATAATGATATACCTTACTTGCCTTTGGGAACTAATAGAGGAATCTGTTTTGCAGGATCAGGTTTATTTATCTGAAGATATCTCTTAAGGGAGTTTCACCAAAGGATCTAAATTAGACAAGAACTCTGGCTGAAGGAATGGGGTCTTGCCGACACAATTGGGTCCCACCGACATATTTTGTGTCTTTGGTATAACATGTTCAGTGCGGTATAATGTCTCACCGATCGAGGTAAGGTCACAACGACAAGGAGGAAGCTCGACGAGAGTGAAAGAAATCTTCAAAATGTCCTGCCGATACACAAGAGTCTCGGTGACATGCAAGGGGAGTCGCCATAAGACTTGTCGACAAAGGTTCCCCAAGTCTTTTCGGGGAAGATTTAGACTTTTTCCATAGGTTCTGGGTGACCACAGGGAGCTACACCGAAACAGAATGAGCTCCTTGCCGAAAAAACAAAATGCCACTATAAGGTCTCCCCAACTCATGAGGGTCACGCCGAAACAAAGGGAGATCGGAGAGACTCCAGAAATATAAAGAGGATCGATGAAAGATTGTGATGTTGGTATAGGGCCCCAGGAAAGAAAATGTGTCTCCTCGACATGAAAAGGAACTCACCAAGGTAAAGCCTTCACCAAAAGGTCTTGGCAAAGGAAGAAGGTTACACCGAAGCAAAATGGAAGCTGACTGAAAAGAGGGGCCCACTGAAGAAAAATGAGCTTGGGGAGAACAAATGGATGTCGCTGTAGCTCTCACTGATTGGAGGAAGTCTTATTGAAATAAAGAGGCATCGACGTAGCTGTTGGAGTTCGCTAAGAAGTCTTGGCGACCCTGAGGTGTCTTGCCGATGGAATCAAACAACTTGGCAGAGAAAGGAGACCTCGACATAAGGTCTTGGCGAAGAGGAAAAGTCTCACCGATATGAAGGAATATCGACATAATCTCTTCCCGATTCACTAGGGTCTGGCTGAAATGAAACAAAAGTCGCCAAAGGATGGTTAGCTCAGTGTGATGTCTCACCGACTCATCAAGTTAATGCTAAAGCAGAAACAAAAGCTCGACGCTTTGCTTCCATGGAAGCGGTCAATGTACAAAGGGAGCAGAGAGCCAAAGGTAGAGGATGAATTCGTGAGTCAAATGGACAGCTGTGATCACTGCTAGTGAGGAGGTAGCTCGACATTAATGGCAATATTTTGGGGTACTCAAAGCAGCTCTGCTGGAGATTCGAAATGGACATGGAGGCAAGAAATAAGTGCGGTAGATGAAAAAGATCTACAGGACGCCTCAGGGGACAACAAGGATTGGAGTTTAATACAAGGCCAACTTTCTGCAAAAGATCTGGACGCTGACCTTCTTGCAACCAACTCTCCCAGGTGCAGATATTTTGTAAACCCTAAAGTAGGGGCCGACATTCCTCTTGGGAAGAAGATGTATATATGGCATTCTTCCCTCTTTGTAAAAGGGACCCAGGTAGAGTTAGAACTTTTAGATAGAGGATTTTTAGTCAATAATCAGTAGAATAGGAATAGATGGGATAGAAGCTGATCCTGATTCTTTGTAGTAGGACCTTCTTTTGTCTTCTTGAAGTAGGTGTTAGATTCAGAATAGACTAATGTCTCTTTCAATTTCTTTAGTGTAAATGGAAACAATTTGAAATCATAGATTTTCTGTACACTAGTGATTGTGCCAGCTTTGTAATTATCATTTATCTGTTTTATGGACAGTAGAAGCAACTAGATTTTAATCTATTTCATGTTGTGTTCTAGAATGGTGTTTGTCTTGAATTAATCATCTGATTTGGGAAGCTCTGAAGGAATGGAGTTGGATTTTTATGTTCTGTTTAAATGGTAACTTGCAATCTGCTGTTGAAATCAGCACTATGAATGAATGCAGCTGTGTGTTAGTCACAAGTTAAGTTTGTTCTACAGTTTTAGTTAGGAATTCCTTGGAAGGTGATAGGTCTGGTTAATTTGGATGAAGTGTCATTCTTTTCTGTTTGAAATCCCTGATCCATCTTTTTACATTTCTTTAAAACCCTAGTTAGAATAGGTTTTAAGTTTATGTTTTCTCTCACAAACAGTCCAAAAGCTCACACCAGCAGGCCCCTTGAATAATACTGTTACATTGACCACTGAGGGACATCAACATAGTTGAGACCCAACTACCAAGACCTTGGGAGCTAAGGCATCCATGTGCTACCTTTCTCTTTCAGGAGAAGCAGAATAGCAATATTCTGCTTGCAATGTTGTTGTGCCATTTGGGACGTCAACAAGAAGTGGTGCTAGAAGGAGGGCCTGATGAGTAATTGTGGATCATTGTGATTTGGATTGGATCAGGTCTGGGAGGACCTAGCTCCGATGGGTAGCCCTTTGTATATACCAGGATTTGTCCATGAAATCCCTGGTCACCTGTATGATAGGATTCCTTTATTTTTTCCTTACAGTGGGAAAAATTCTTCTGAACATGCCGAAACTTGTAGGCATATATTTATTTTTCTTCAGATTCAGCATGAGGATGTCGCCATCCAGTTATTTGTCAAAACACTTCAAGGTACAACTAGATAATGCTATGATACTCTATCTCCAGAATCTATTTATTCATGGATAGAACTAGAAATCTTATTCTTAGATCAATTCGATCCTCATACATTACACCCATCACATGAATTTGCAACTACAAAAATGATACCATTAGAGCAAATTCATCAATTTAATCACAGATTCTTGTTCATGTATCAAAGGGTTCAATCCTTGGATTTGGTTGTTGATGATCATGTGCTGATAGAAGATTACTATTGGGGTTTAAATTTTTCATTGGCAACCAAAGTCAGAGGTTCTGGTGAGGCTATATCTTTGCATGATGCATTTAAAAAGGCTCTCTTATTGGAACAATTTGGAGGTGACACTAGAAATTCAGATAGCCTAACTTAGGGTTATAATCCCCTTGTGCTTGCAAACTGCCATCATTTGCAACCTTATGCCGCCTCACCCACCATTCCTGCCCAGGTGCAATGATTCTTGCCAAGCAGCTACCACCTTCTTAATGGTCCAGGTACCACATTTTCCCATACCCCATATCAGGTCAATCACACACAAGACCACTGGGAGAATTCATCCCTACAAAATCCAATCACAGAGTTAAGTACTCCACTTTTCAATAAAGTTCTAGATGAAACAGTTGATTCGCCAGAGTATAATTTTGATGATTTGTTTGGTGAAAAGTATGAAAAGGATGTAAATTTAGAGCATAATAGAAATCTCAAGATAAAATCCAGCTTTGTTGAAAATTCTAGTACTGACGATGGCTTTGTCATCCAAATTGATGAGAGTAACTGTGTGAAGAGTACAGACTTGATAGAAGTGGAGAACAGATTCACCGATGCATTCATAGATTCTTCCATGATGGTGAATGAGGAAGAGACACACCTTGATGGGTCAACACAAGAGGATGACTCTATTGATTTAAGTGGTGGACAGGATTGAAGCAGATAGCACACTTCAAGATGAGATTGCCAATGAATCTGGTAGTCAGAAACAAGGACTCAAATGCCCAAAGAAAATCTTAAGGGAGGAAATTCAAGAAGACGTGCAGATCAGTCAAGTGTTCCCTGAGGAAGTTCATGACAGAGTACATTTGGACAAAGCAGAGGAATGCCAAGAAAAGGGCCAAGAGGCTATCTCAGAAGTTGAATCTCTTTAGCATAACGAAGAGAATGAGACAAGCGAGTATCTTCTTGATTTTTATTCTGATTGCTCAAATGTGTTGTTGGAAGAAGGTCCTTGCTTAATATCCACTAATCAATTTGTTCTTAACACCAATGAATTTGATGCTAAGCAACATGTTCTTGTTGATGATATGGAAGAATATGAAGTGAAAAGTTTTCCTGGCTCTGACTCTGTCCACTCAAATGAGTTTGAAGAAGATCCTTTTTCACCATGTGCCAGTATCCCTAGCATCAATGATGATAAGCTGGAGGCAGATTCTCAAACCCTTGGGGATCACATGTTTCAAGAGAATGTTGAAAGGGAGGATTCATCTCAAGAAATTCAGAACATTTTTGACTCCATGCCCGAGATGAATACAAAGATGCTGGTGAGTGAATACCCTGACTACAAGGCAAACCTTGATCCAGTGGTGTTCCATGAGCTGAGACGTCGTGAAGAGGAAATCATACAACACAAACCTGCATTGGTAACTGGTAATCTTCAGAATTAGGAGGTGTCCTTTCATTATCCCCTGTGTTTTAATAATTTTTAGTTTGATTATGGTGTTGGGGATAGTAGAACATGCTTGTGGGTGAATCATGACAAAACTGAGAACCAACAACTAATAATATTTCAAGCTTTATGCCCTCAGAATGAACTGATTGCACACAAACTTCATATCTCTGAGTATAAAGATAAGTTTGCTAGGTTTACAACTGTGCCTAGTAAATTAAGATTGTTGCACATAATGAAAAATCAGTCAAATCAATGTACAAATTTTTATAGTCTTGTGTTTGCAAAGTTCAGCTTTGGAGTTAGTTTAGGGATAGGATTAGTTAGTTTTAATTTTTTTAGTTTAGTTGGTTTTCTTTTGTTCTGTTGTTTTCCTTTTTCCTGTTCCTTTGGTTTCCTTTTCTGCTTGTGGATAGTTTGTTTCTCTGTTTGTAAATATTCTATCTGTTTGCAAATAATTTACTATTGGTTTGTTCTTTCATTATGTCTTTTGTGTTCCCTTTGATCTTTGTTTCTGATTGTTCTGTTCTTTGGGGTTCATCTATTTCCTTCCATCTCTAGAATGGTGGTTGTTATCTGAAGCATACTTTGGTCATTAGAGAAAAGTGGTTTAGATATTTTCAGGTTTTTTGATTGCATGATTTTTTCCTAAACTCTTTGTTTGATGTTTGATGTCAATAAAAGTTGTGAAAGTCTTGGAAACAAGGTGCCAAGTAATAAATCCTTCAACAACTCCCCTGAAGCTGTCACTAATCAATAAGATCATCTCCTCTTGTAGCGGTATATTTATCTTAGGATGGCAATGTTGTAAGATTTGAGTGAAAAATCCGATTCCCAAGTGTTGTTATGAGGTCCATGGTAGTTTTCAACCCAGATCAAATGTTGAACATCTGACATATTGAAAAAGAAATGAATGAAATATTCGAAACTTTGAGAAAAGAAAGAGAAAAAGAAAAGAATTATCAAAAGAAAAAAAGGACTCAATATGAATGGGTGGTTCCAGTATCTCTACCGGGGCTATGGACACCTATTTGGCAGTAGAGAAATGCTGTGAGAGAACTAGAGGTATCTCTGTCGGGGCTATGGACGCTTGACTGGCAGTGGAGCAATGCCCGTGATATCATTGCACAAAGGAAATCAACTCATGTAGCTCAAATCTTACACATTGTTGTCCAGAAGATGAGGAAAACTTCATAAAAGGGCGATGCACAATCAAGCACACACATAGATTCAGGGGTGGCCATTGATTGACTTACATATGAGATTCTAGCTCTACCTTGCTTGAAATAGCTAACCCAATTGGAGTTGTAATGTTCATGAACCAGAGATTCTAGGTAGCTGAATCCTTCAGATTCATGAAAATGGTTAAACCATTTTCCCAGCCAAGTCACCATTTGTTATGCCCTGCATAACCACCCCACTTTGATCTCTATCAAAATGGGTCCCCCTTTTCTTTTCCCTTTGGCCTCTGCTTTTCTGCCTTAGGTGTTTTCCTTTCAAAGTTCTGTCGGAGGCGGAACCAGAACCAATACCGGACTTGGAACTTCCTTCTATGGTTCGAGTCTTGATCCGACCCCGGTTCCGGCTCTGACAGACCTTGGTTTTCGTTTCTTTAGTTCTTTGTCGGAGTCAGGTCCGGGACCGAGTTTAGAATGTTGAACTTTCTTAAGTTCCTCATTTTGGTCCCGTCCCGGGTCCTACCCCGCCTTTTCTTTGCTCTTCTTTGGTCTTTGTCGGTTTGTGTCCTTTGCCTTAGGTGTTTTCTTTTTGGCCTTGGGCATTTTGTTTTTGTGTTTTGGTGGGATCGGAACCAAAACATATTCCGAACTTGGAACTTCTTCCAATCTCTGTTTTTGTTCCTTTCCCGGGCCCGATTCTGCTTCATCCCGTTCTTTTACTTTTTGTTTTTTTTGTCGTGGGGTTTCCTTCCCCTTTTCTATTTCTTTATGTTCCTTTCTTCGTCCTTTTGATGACGTCGGAGGCGGGTTAAGAACGAAATCCGAACCCGAAACTTGGAAAAGTTTCTGGTTCGGATTTGCTTCCGACCTTGGTTCTGCCTTGTTCGTTATTTTGCTCCGGGTCCACTGGTATTTTGTTGCCATCCTTTACATTTTGGGTTTCCTCACAGACGCAGAGCTGGGATGGGGTATGAACTCGGGAATGGTGATTATTTCTCTAGCTCGTTCCAGACCCGAATCCCGTCCTGAGTCCGGTTTTCTTTTGGCTCCGCCACCGCCAGTTTCAGAGGCGAGGGATGTTGTTTGAGGTTCGTGTTTTGTCCCGATCCCGGTTCCGCCGGGATTCGTCCAGTTTTACCCTCTCATCCCATTTCAGTTTTGACCCTGCCTTTGCCAGTTTTATATTTCTTTTTGATAAGATTGGGGGCATGATAAATAATGATATACCTTACTTGCCTTTGGAAACTAGTTGAGGAATCTATTTTGTAGGATCATGTTTATTTATCTGAAGATATCTCTTAAGGGTGTTTCGCCAAAGGATCTAAGTTAGACAAGAACTCTGGCCAAAGGAATGGGGTCTTGCCAACCCAATTGGGTCCCACCAACATATTTTGTGCCTTTGGTATAACATGTTGAGTGCGGAATAACATCTCACCAATTGAGGTAAGGTCATAGCGACAAGGAGGAAGCTCAGCAAGAGTGAAAGAAATCGGCGAAAGGTCCTACCGATACACAAGAGTCTCGGCAACATGCAAGGGGAGTCACCATAAGTCTTGTCGACAAAGGTTCCCCAAGGCTTTTCGGGGAAGAATTAGACTTTCGCCATAGGGTCTGGGCGACCACGGGGAGCTACACCGAAACAGAATGAGCTCCTCACCGAGAAAACAAAATGCCGCTATAAGGTCTCCCCAACTCATGAGAAGTATAAAGAGGATCGATGAAAGATTGTGATGTCGGTATAGGGCCCCAGCAAAGAAAATGTGTCTCCCCGACAGGAAAAGGAACTCACCAAGGTAAAGCCTTCACCAAAAGGTCTTGGCAAAGGAAGAAGGTTACACCGAAGCAAAACGGAAGCCGAACAAAAAGAGGGGCCCACTGAAGAAAAATGAGCTCGGGGAGAACAAATGGATGTCGCCATAGCTCTCGCCGATCGGAGGAAGTCATATTGAAATAAAGAGGCATCGGCGTAGCTGTTGGAGTTCACTAAGATGTCTCAGCGACCCTAAGGTGTCTTGTTGATGGAATCAAACAACTTGGCAGAGAAAGGAGACCTCGACATAAGGTCTTGACGAAGAGGAAAAGTCTCGCCGATATGAATGAATATCGACATAATCTCATGCCGATTCAGAAGGGTCTTGCCGAAATGAAACAAAAGTCACCAAAGGATGGTTAGCTCAGTGTGATGTCTCACCGACTCATCAAGTTCATGCCAAAGTAGAAACAGAAGCTCGACACTTTGCTTCCATGGAAGCGGTCAACATACAAAGCGAGCAGAGAGCCAAAGGTAGAGGATAAATTCGTGAGTCAAATGGATAGCTGTGACCACTGTTAGTGAGAAGGTAGCTCGACATTAATAGCGATATTTTTGGGTACTCAAAGTAGCTCTGCTGGAGATTCAAAATGGAGAGGGAGGCCAAAAATAAGTGCGGTAGATGCAAAAGATCTATAGGATGCCTCAGGGGACAACAAGGATTGGAGTTTAATACAAGGCCAACTTTCTGCAAAAGATCTAGATGCCGACCTTCTTGCAACCAACTCTCCCAGGTGCATATATTTTGTAAACCCTAAAGTAGGGGCCGACATTCTTCTTGGGAGGGAGATGTATATATGGCATTCTTTCCTCTTTGTAAAAGGGACCTAGGTAGAGTTAGAACTTTTAGATAGAGGATTTCTAGTCAATAATCAGTAGAATAGGAATAGATGGGATAGAAGCTGATCCTGATTCTTTGTAGTAGGACCTTCTTTTGCCTTCTTGAAGTAGGAGTTAGATTCAGAATAGACTAATGTCTCTTTCAGTTTCCTTAGTGTAAATGGAAATAATTTGAAATCATAGATTTTCTGTACACTAGTGATTGTGCTAGCTTTGTAATTGTTGTTTATCTATTTTATAGACAGTTGAAGCAACTATATTTTAATCTATTTCATGTTGTGTTCTAGAATGGTGTTTGTCTTGAATTAATCATCTGATTTGGGAAGCTCTCAAGAAATGGAGTTGGATTTTTATGTTTTTTTTTGCTTGCAATCTGCTGTTGAAATCAGCATTGTGAATGAATGCAGCTGTGTGTTAGTCACAAGTTAAGTTTGTTCTATAGTTTTAGTTAGGAAATCCTTGGAAGGTGACAGGTCTGGTTAATTCAGATGAAGTGTCATTCTTTTCTGTTCCAGAGCCCTAATCCATCTTTTTACATTTCTTTAAAACCCTGGTTAGAATAGGTTTTAAGTTTATGTTTTCTCTCACAAATAGTCCAAAAGCTCACACCAGTAGGCCACTTGAATATTACTTTTATATTGACCACTGGGGGACATCAGCACAGTTGAGACCCAACTACCAAGAGCTTGGGAGCTAAGGCATCCATGTGTTGCCTTTCTCTTTCAGGAGAAGCAGGATAGCAATATTCTACTTGCAATGTTGTTGTGCCATTTGGGACCTCAATAGGAAGCAGTGCTAGAAGGAGGGCTTGATGAGTAATTTTGGATCGTTGTGAGTTGGATTGGGTCAGGTCTTGGAGGACCCAGCTCCGATGGGTAGCCCTTTGTATATACTAGGATTTGTCCATGAAATCCCTGGTCACCTGTATGATAGGCTTCCTTTATTTTTTCCTTACAGTGAACAAAATGCTTCTGAACATGCCAAAACTTGTAGGTGTATATTCATTTTTCTTTAGATTCAGCATGAGGATGTCACCTGCTAGTTATTTGTCAAAACACTTCAAGGTACAGCTAGACAATGCTATGATACTCTGTCTCCAAAATCTATTTATTCATGGATAGAACTAGAAATATTATTCTTAGATCAGTTCGATCCTCATACATTACACCCATTACATGAATTTGCAACTACAAAAAGGATACCATTACAGCAAATTCATCAATTTAATCATAGATTCTTGTTCATGTATCAAAGGGTTCAATCCTTGGATTTGGTTGTTGATGATCATGTGCTGATAGAAGATTACTATTGGGGTTTTAATTTTTCATTGGCAACCAAAGTCAGAGGTTCTGGTGAGGCTATATCTTTGCATGATGCATTTAAAAAGGCTCTCTTATTGGCACAATTTGGAGGTGACACTAGAAATTCAGATAGCCAAACTTAGGGTTATAATCCCCTTGTGCTTGCAAAATGCCATCATTTGCAACCTTATGCCGCCTCACGCACCATTCCTGCCCATGTGCAATCATTCTTGCCAACCAGCTACCAACTTCTTAATGGTCCAGGTACCACATTTTCCCATACCCCATTTAAGGTCAATCGCACACAAGACCACTAGGAGAGTTCATCCCTACAAAATCCAATCACAGAGTTAAGTACTCCACTTTTCAATAAAGTTCTAGATGAAACAATTGATTTGACAGAGTATAATTTTGATGATTTGTTTGGTGAAAAGTATGAAAAGGATGTAAATTTAGAGCATAATAGAAATCTCAAGATAAAATCCAGCTTTGTTGAAAATTCTAGTACTGACGATGGCTTTGCCATCCAAAATGATGAGAGTAACTGTGTGAAGAGTACAGACTTGATAGAAGTGGAGAACAGATTCACCGATGCATTCATAGATTCTTCCATGATGGTGAATGAGGAAGAGGCAAACCTTGATGGGTCAACAGAAGAGGATGACTCTGCTAATTTAAGTGGTGGACAGATTGAAGTAGATAGTACACATCAAGATGAGATTTCCAATGAATCTGGTAGTCAAAAACAAGGACTCAAATGTCCAAATGAAATCTTAAGGGAGGAAATTCAAGAAGACGTGCAGATCAGTCAAGTGTTCCCTGAGGAAGTTCATGACAGAGTATGTTTGGACAAAGCAGATGAATGCCAAGAAAAGGGCCAGGAGGCTATCTCAGAAGTTGAATCTCTTCAGCATAACGAAGAGAATGAGACAAGTGAGTATCTTCTTGATTTTTATTTTGATTGCTCAAATGTGTTTTTGGAAGAAGGTCCTTGCTTAATATCCACTAATCAATTTGTTCATAACACCAATGAATTTGATGCTAAGCGGCATGTTCTTGATGATGATATGGATGAATATGAAGTGAAAATTTTTCCTGGCTCTGACTCTGTCCACTCAAATGAATTTGAAGAAGATCCTTGTTCACCATGTGCCAATATCCCTGACATCAATGATGATAAGCTAGAGGCAGATTCTCAAACCCTTGGGGATCACATGTTTCAAGAGAATGTTGAAAGGGAGGATTCATCTCAAGAAATTCAGAACATTTTTGACTCCATGCCCAAGATGAATACAAAGATGCTGGTGAGTGAATACCCTGACTGCAAGGTGAACCTTGATCCAGTGGTGTTCCATGAGCTGAGACCTCATGAAAAGGAAATCATACAACACAAACCTGCATTGGTAACTGATAATCTTCAGAATTAGGTGGTGTCCTTTCATTATCCCCTGTGTTTAAATAATTTTTAGTTTAATTATGGTGTTGGGGATAGTAAAACATGCTTGTGGGTGAATCATGACAAAACTGAGAATCCACAACAGATAATATTTCAAGATTTATGCCTTTAGAATGAACTGATTGCACACAAACTTCATATCTCTGAGTATAAAGATAAGGTTGCTAGGTTTAGAACTGTGCCGAGGAAGTTAAGATTGTTGCACATAATGAAAAATTAGTCAAATCAATGTACAAATTTTTAGTCTTGTGTTTGCAAAGTTCACCTTTGGAGTTAGTTTAGGGATAAGATTAGTTAGTTTTAGTTTTTTTTAGTTTAGTTGGTTTTCTTTTGTTCTGTTGTATTCCTTTTTCCTGTTCCTTTGGTTTCCTTTTATGCTTGTGGATAGTTTGTTTCTCTATTTGTAAATATTATGTCTGTTTGCAAATAATTTACTATTGGTTTGTTCTTTCATTCTATCTTTTGTGTTCCCTTTGTTCTTTGTTTCTGTTTGTTCTATTCTTTGGGGTTCATCTGTTTCCTTCCATCTATGGAATGGTGGTTGTTATCTGAAGCATACTTTGGTCATTAGGAGAAAAGTGGTTTAGATATTTTTAGGTTTTCTGATTTGATGATTTTTTCCTAAACTCTTTGTTTCATGTTTGTTGTCAATAAAAGTTGTGAAAGTCTTGGAAACAAGGTGCCAAGTAAGAAATCCTTCATCAGCTCCCATGAATTTGTCACTAATCAATAAGATCATCTCCTCTTGTAGCGGTATATTTGTCTTAGGATGGCAATGCTGTAAGATTTGAGTGAAAAATCTGATTCCTAAGTGCTGTTATGAGGTCCATGGTAGTTTTCAACCTAGATCAGATGTTTAACATCTGACATATTGAAAAAGAAATGAATGAAATATCTAAAACTTTGAGAAAAGAAAGAGAAAAAGAAAAGAATTATCAAAAGAAAAAAAGGACTCAATATGAATGGGTGATTCCAGTATCTCTACCGAGGCTATGGACGCCTGTCTGGCAGTAGAGAAATGTTGTGAGAGAACTAGAGGTATCTTCGTTGGGGCTATGGACACCTGGCTGGCAGCGGAGCAATGCCCGAGATATCATTGCACGAAGGAAATCAACTCATGTAGCTCAAATCTTACACATTATTGTCCAGAAGATGAGGAAAACTTCATAAAAGGGTGATGCACAATCAACCACACACATAGATTCAGGGGTGGCCGTTGATTGACTTACATATGAGATTCTAGCTCTACCTTGCTTGAAATAGCTGACCCAACTGGAGTTGTAATGTTCATGAACTAGAGATTCTGGGTAGCTGAATCCTTCAGATTCATGACAATGGTTAAACCATTTTCCCAGCCAAGTCGCCATTTGTTATGCCCTGCATAACCACCCCACTTTGATCTCAATCAAAATGGGTCCCCCTTTGTCTTTTCCCTTTGGCCTTTGGTTTTCTGCCTTAGGCATTTTCCTTTCAAAGTTTTGTCGGAGGTGGAACCAGAACCAATACCTGACTTGGAACTTCCTTCTATGGTTCGGTTCATGATCCGACCCCGGTTCCGGTTTCGAAAAACCTTGGTTTTTGTTTCTTTTGTTCTTTATTGGAGTCAGGTCCGGGACCGGGTTTGGAATGTTGAACTTTCTTAAGTTCCTCATTTTGCTCCCATCCCGGGTCTGACCCTGCCTTTTCTTTGCTCTTCTTTGGTCTTTGTCAGTTTATGTACTTTTCCTTAGGTGTTTTCTTTTCGGCCTTGGGCATTTTGTTTTTGTGTTTTGGCAGGATCAGAACTGGAACGGATTCCGAACTTGGAACTTCTTCCAATCTCCATTTTTGTTCCTTCCTCGGTCCTGATTCCGCTTCGTCCCGTTCTTTTACTATTTGTTTCTTTTTTTGTCGTGGGGTTTTCATTCCCCTTTTCTCTTTCTTTCTATTCCTTTCTTCCTCCTTTGGATGACGTCGGAGGCGGGTTTGGAATGGAATCCGAACCCAAAACTTGGAAAAGTTTCTGGTTCGGATTTGCTTCCGACCCCAGTTCCGCCTAGTTCATTTTTTTGCTCTGGCTCTGCCGATGTTTTGTTCCCGTCCTTTGCATTTTGATTTTCCTCCCAGATGCGGAGCTAGGATGGGGTATGAACTCAGGAATGGTGATTATTTCCCTGGCTTGTTCCAGACCCAACTCCAGTCCCGAGTCCCATTTTCTTTTGGCTCCACCCTCGCTAGTTTCAAAGGTGAGGGATGTTGTTTGAGGGTCGTGTTTTTTCCTGATCCCGGTTTTGCCGGGATTCGTCTAGTTTTACCGTCTCGTCCCATTTCGGTTTTGACCCCACCTTCGCCGGTTTTATATTTCTTTTTGATAAGATTGGAGGCATGATAAATAATGATATACCTTACTTGCCTTTGGGAACTAATGGAGGAATCTGTTTTGTAGGATCAGGTTTATTTATCTAAAGATATCTCTTAAAGGAGTTTCGCCAAAGGATCAGAGTTAGACAAGAACTTTGGTCCAAGGAATGGGGTCTTGCCAACCCAATTGGGTCCCACCAACATATTTTGTGCCTTTGGTATAACAAGTTGAGCATAGCATAATGTCTCACCAACCGAGGTAAGGTCACAGCGGCAAGGAGGAAGCTCAACGAGAGTGAAAGAAATCAGTGAAAGGTCCTGCCGATACACAAGCGTCTCGGCGACATGCAAGGGGAGTCGCCATAAGTCTTGTCGACAAAGGTTCCCCAAGGCTTTTCAGGGAAGATTTAGACTTTCGCCATAGGGTCTGGGTGACCACGGGGAGCTACACTGAAATAGAATGATCTCCTCGCCGAGAAAACAAAATGCCTCTATAAGGTCTCCCTGACTCATGAGGGTCATGCAGAAACAAAGGGAGATCAGAGAGACTCCAGAAGTATAAAGAGGATTGATGGAAGATTGTGATGTCGGTATAGGGCCCCAGCAAAGAAAATGAGACTCCCCGACAGGAAAAGGAACTTGCCAAGGTAAAGCCTTCGCCAAAAGGTCTTGGCGAAGGAAGAAGGTTACATCGAAGCAAAATGGAAGCCGACCAAAAAGAGGGGCGGACTGAAGAAAAATGAGCTCGGGGAGAACAAATGGATGTCACCGTAGCTCTCGCCAATCGGAGGAAGTCTTATTGAAAAATAGAGGCATCGACGTAGTTGTTGGAGTTCACTAAGAAGTCTCGACGACCCTGAGGTGTCATGCTGATGGAATCAAACAACTCGGTAGAGAAAGGAGACCTCGACATAAGGTCTCGGTGAAGAGGAAAAGTCTCGCTGATATGAAGGAATATTGGCATAATCTCTTGCCGATTCAACAGGGTCTGGCCGAAATGAAACAAAAGTCGCCAGAGGATGGTTAGCTCGGTGTGATGTCTCACCGACTCATCAAGTTCATGCCAAAGCAGAAACAGAAGCTCGACGCTTTGCTTCCATGGAAGCGATCAACGTACAAAGCGAGCAGAGAGCCAAAGGTAGAGGATAAATTTTTGAGTCAAATGGACAGTTGTGATCACTGCTAGTGAGGAGGTAGCTCGACATTAATGGCAATATTTTGGGGTACTCAAAGCAGCTCTGTTGGAGATTCAAAATGGACACAGAGGCCAGAAATAAGTGCGGTAGATGCAAAAGATGTACAGGATGCCTCATGGGATAGCAAGGATTGGAGTTTAATACAAGGCCAACTTTTTGCAAAAGATCTAGACGCCGACCTTCTTGCAACCAACTCTCCCAGGTGCAGATATTTTGTAAACCCTAAAGTAGGGGCCAACATTCTTCTTGGGAGGGAGATGTATATATGGCATTCTTGCCTCTTTGTAAAAGGGACCCGGGTAGAGTTAGAACTTTTAGATAGAGGATTTCTAGTCAATAATCAGTAGAATAGGAATAGATGGGATAGAAGCTGATCCTGATTCTTTGTAGTAGGACCTTCTTTTGTCTTCTTGAAGTAGGAGTTAGATTCAGAATAGACTAATGTCTCGTTCAGTTTCCTTAGAGTAAATGGAAACAATTTGAAATCATAGATTTTTTGTACACTGGTGATTGTGCCAGCTTTGTAATTGTTGTTTATCTGTTTTACAGATAGTAGAAGCAACCAGATTTTAATCTATTTCATGTTGTGTTCTAGAATGGTGTTTGTCTTGAATTAATCATCTAATTTGGGAAGCTCTGAAGGAATGGAGTTGGATTTTTATGTTTTGTTTAAATGGTAATTTGCAATTTGCTGTTGAAATTAGCACTGTGAATGCAGCTGTGTGTTAGTCACAAGTTAAGTTTGTTCTACTATTTTAGTTAGGAATTCCTTGGAAGGTGACAGGTCTGGTTAATTCGGATGAAGTGTCATTCTTTTCTATTCCAAAGCCCTGATCCATCTTTTTACATTTCTTTAAAACCCTGGTTAGAATAGGTTTTAAGTTTATGTTTTCTCTCACAAACAATCCAAAAGCTCACACCAGCAGGCCCCTTGAATATTACTGTTACATTGACCACTGAGGGACATTAGCACAGTTGAGACCCAACTACCAAGACCTTGGGAGCTAAGGCATCCATGTGTTTCCTTTCTCTTTCAGGAGAAGCAGGATAGCAATATTCTGCCTGCAATGTTGTTGTGCCATTTGGGACGTCAACAAGCCCATAGGTGAAAATTGGGAAATAGTTCCAATATGATCTAATGGGTGACCTTGAGCCACAATTATCCTCCAGAGAAGAATTAGATTATGAAGAAGAGGAAGGTGTTGAGGAAGAAGAGTCTGAGGAAGAGATGCCTCTAGTCAATAAAAGAATAAAGTAGAAACAAAAGACTAAGGCCAAGTCAGAAGATACTCAAAGGAAAGTTATTCCAAGGAAGAGGAAGCGCACCAAATCTATTCTTGAAGGGACACCACCTACAAAGAGAAGAAGACTGGTTAGGGGAAAGGGTAGAGGTGCTTTCATTGTTTCCTCATCTCCAAAGAAGCATCAGAAAGAACATGAAAGTGAGGGCATGCCTCAAGATACAACTGATAAAGAAACCCAAGAGAAAGCTATAAATTTTGGAAGCTCTAAGGAAATACCTCAGGTATATCAAAGAAAATCCTCTCCAAGATTTGGGATTCTATTTCCTAGATTGGATAACATAGAAAAAGTTGTTAGTGAATTGGAAAAGGCTGCCCAAGTTGGGTCCTTTGAGGTGAGAAGGATGTAGAGGAAGAAATAGAAAACATACCACCTAAACCACCATAGGAAGATCTACCTTTTGAGGAGGGGAAGGATGCAAAATAAAAAGATGCAACAATTGAAGACGGTTCCAAGAAGCCTAATTTAGAGGTTGAAGTGGAGAATGTGAATTCTCAGGATACTGGAAAATTATCAAAAGATGGTCAACAATAGCAACATGATGACAACCAATTGTAGCAAGAAGAAAAGGTTTGTATGGAAGAATAAAATATAAATAAAGAAGAAAAACCTCAAAATATAGAGGTTAATAAAGGAAAGGGTCTCCAAAAGGAGCAGGAAGAGTTGGATACCAATGTTGAAGTGTCTACTACTCTAGATTGGCTCAAGGAAAGTCTAAAGCCAAGGATAATCATTGAAGAGGTAGTTCCCAATTGGGATGATTTTTTGATTGGCTTGGAATAGCCTAAGGAAAAGAAGAAGGCTCGGGTAATTTCCCATATTGTTAAAGATGATTCAAATAATAGGGTGGTGCACATTGCAACCCCTATTGTTGATAAAAATGAGGATATCACTCCAGAAGACTATAATATTCAATCA
The DNA here is from genome assembly GCA_007258455.2 of Sequoia sempervirens. Taxonomy (NCBI): domain Eukaryota; kingdom Viridiplantae; phylum Streptophyta; class Pinopsida; order Cupressales; family Cupressaceae; genus Sequoia; species Sequoia sempervirens. The sequence goes on from VDFB02332031.1 coordinate 78,476, forward strand.
ATAAATCTAGGGCCTTCTACAAAGAAGAAATAAGTTGAGGACCTTTGAGGATCAGTTGAAACCATAGTGCAATGACTGGAGAAGGAGGTAAATTCCAAGGAACAACTCTTGAAACAAGTGGATGAACTACATAAATATATCAAACACTTGGTGAAGCCTCTCAGAACTGAAGTTGGCTCCTCCTCACAACCCAATATTTTGTCCAAGGATGCAATAAGCAAGTTGGAGAAGATAAAATAGTCAGCATAGGTGACAAAAAATTGGGTAGATGGAGCTTATGAAAAGAGATTTTCCTTAATTGCAAAAATTATTCAGCTATATGAGAGGCACTTAACTTATTTAGACATAGTGCAGTAAATTGCAACTGAGTGCAAGGCTACCAATGATAAATCAATAGTAAGGTTAAATGTATTGATGGACATTCTTGATGAGGTAAAAATAATCTCATCAATATAATGGACTGAATACTTAACCTTACATCTTTCAGCCAACCTTACCCTACCAATTAAGTGTCTTTCAGATAAGTAATTGCTTTCTTTTTGTGAATAAGCGTACAATCTTTATTACTTGAAATTAGTAAAAATAAGCTAATTTGTGTTGAATTAATGGTTTAGTTTTTGAGCATTCCATAGGTCAGCTTCCACAATTGGTTACCATCCTAGATAAAGAGGTTTAACAAAAAATTCAACACCATTGAAGAAAAGTGAATGGGCACCGAAACTTCAGGAGAATACATGATGGACTGAGTTTTTATAGTTTATGTTATTTTCAATTCTAAAGACTTTATGGATCGTGTCAAGCCTCTTTAATATTTCATGTCATGGGATTTAAAGTCTGTTAGTTGTTGAAAATAAGTTGAAGACTTTACCAACTGAAAAGTAGGATTTTGTTAGTTTCTCTCATATAAATATGTAACTGTTGAAAATGATAAAATACAAAAGAATATCGTTATGCTACCACTATGTTTTCTAAGTTACACTTTTCATATGAATAAAATGACTTTTCTCGCCACTTTCGGAGTTACTGAATAATGTGAATGGAGTTCTTTGAATGAAGTAGTTTGGAATTACCAGTGCATGTGATCTAAGCTAGTCATAGGAGCACTCGAGAGTTGGCCACTCAAGGGGTTGTAGATTAGATAGATAAGTATCTTACTTTTAATTTTGTACTTTTATTTAGTAGATAACAATTGGAATTGAAGTTCACTTTCATGTGTGTAATTTTGTTAAGACTAATCCTATAGGTTGTATCTAAGTCTATAGTCTTTGAGTTTAGTGTCTAAAGTTTCAGAGCACCTTCTTTTAGTTGGTTCAGATTGTTAAATCATTTTCTGCTAGTCATTTAGATTGTTATCTTTTGATTAGATCAATGTTTCCTAGTTTCTTTACAAGCTTTACTTCTTCAAAAATTTATACATTTCTTAGTTTAATCATTTCCATGATTTCTAGTTTACTTGTTATTCTTTTCAGATTCATAGTTTTTTGCTTCCTAGTTTAGTTATTTCAAGTTTTTTCAGATAGATGATTTCCTGCTTTCTAAGTTTAGTGGCCTCTTAGTTTAGAGTTTTATTTTAGTTGTCCAACATCTAGGAAAACTAAGAGACATAGTCAAGATGTCTTCTATTGCATATAGCCTTTGGACACTACCCGATTGATATATTAATTTATTTATCAATTAAAGTGTTAGGACCTAACAACAACCTATCACTTTTTGGTGCCATTGTTAGGGGCCTTCTTTTCCTAGTGTTAGTAGGAGATACCTTGAATACCTCTTTTAGGAACAAAAATAGTATTTTGGCTTCTTTTTCTGCATGGTCAGGAAATGAGGCCCCCATGGAAGATTCATACCAAAAATGCCCCCAATCGACGTACCAACCACAAGTAGGGAGGAAGGAGACTCAAATCAAGAACTTACTAAGGAATTGACCAAGCAGGGTCAACCTTAGACCTTACCACATACCCCAGAAAGAGAACAAATAGTTGTAGAGGTGTGTATTCCTTTTAAAACTCCAGAACCTCGCCCAACTGAGCAAATTTTTGAAGAGGATCACATTCCCTTCAACATCATGGGTGACCGTAGAAATGATGCCAACAACAATAACCCTCCACCATCATGCACATTCACTTATCCTATTGCTATTGATGCAAATGATGATATGACAATGAAAAATATATCCCCGACCTTCTTTCAGGAGCATCCAGTGGTGTAATGGTAATCTTGCATCACCCAAAATGGAGCTTCTTACATGTAGAGTATCTCAAATCCCCAAGTTCTACAACACATGCAAGTTATAGAAAGCTACAGAATAACCCTTTCGCAATATGCAAGTTTGTCCCCAAAAAGTTACCCAAAAATTAGAAACCCGCCCATAAATAGAGCTCCTCCTTAGTTTGGAGCCAAAACAACATTCAAATTTGAGTTTAGGCGGTTTGGCGCTGAAAATTTACAACATGAAGTTCAAATTTTAAAAGAGCATTTGCAATTGTATCTTCTAGAAAGTGTGTCAACTTCCCAGGGCCATAACTTTTGATTCGGGACTCCAATTCGCGAACCGTTTGAACCGTTGGAAAGGTCTCGAAGTCAATAACATGCTCAAAATCCACTACTCTGATTTTAGCAAGTTTCGGAGCTGATCCAGGAGCTCTAAGTGCCTCAAATCTAACTTAGAAGATTTTTAGGTGCAAATATGGGAAACTAAAACTACAATATCTTTCAGCCCAGAAACCGAAAATAAAAACCGTAAATTGGGAATTTCATTATGACGAAAAGGGTATCCAAAAATGTAAAAATATCTAAAAACTAAGAAACTTGAAATTTAACTATTTTTGGGTGATGCAAGATTGCCCTTACACCATTGGATGCTCCTGCATCATACACTCAGGGTAATTTGAGAAGTGACCTTGTCACATCTTAGATGGTTGAGGAAAACCCAACTGGTCAACCACTGCCTTAGATAGCCAGGATGAATCTTCCATAGGCCTTCCTCTCCATTTCACCAGATATTCTTCATACTGCCTGTTTCTGGTACTCCTTCCCACATGACTATCCAAGATTTCCAATCTCCTCCTTTTCTAAAGTAGGTGCTGGAATCCCACTGCCATCGCTGGTACTTCTCCGCACCACCTTCATGATACTCTATGAAATTTGAAATGTTGAACACAGGGGAAATGTTGAATCCATCCGCAACTCCTACCTCATATGCATTCCCTGAATCATGCCTCTTCAAAATTTTACAGGGACCGAACTTCTTCATCTTCAATTTGTTATATGTTCCCATTGGAAACCTTTCTTTCCTCAAGTGGACCATCACTTCATCACCAATTTGAAACTCCTTATACTGCATATTCATCTTGTTAATATGTTATCTTACCTTCTCATGTATATCCTTGATGTGTTCTGCAAAATCTTCAGCTTCAACATTTATTTTCTTCTATTGGTCCATCTTCCTCAATTCTGGAGCTGTTCTAGGTCTACCTCCATACACAATCTGGAATGGTGATCTACCAGTACTTCTGTTGACATAATTGTTGTAAGAAAATTCTACCTCGGGTAAGATTGAGTCCCATCCCTTGGGTTTATCTCCTACCAAACATCTCAGTAGGTTACCCAGACTCCTGTTAACAACCTCTATCTACCCATCTGTTTGTGGATGATGTGCAGAACTAAACTTCAACTCTGCCTTTAGCTTCTTCCACAAGGTCCTCCAAAAGTACCCCACAAATTTGGTATCACGATTTGAAACAATACTCTTTGGTAGACCATGTAGCCTCACCACCTCTTTGAAGAACAAGTCAGCAATGTGGACTGCATCATGGGTCTTCTGACATGGAATGAAATGTTCCATCTTTGAAAACCTGTCAACTACCACAAATACTGAATCATTCCCTCTTTGCATCCTTGGCAAACCAAGAAGAAAGTCCATACTTATATCCTCCCAAGGCCTCTCTGGTACAGGTAAGGGCTGATACAAGCCTGTATTCTGGCTCACTCCTTTAGCCATCTGACATACCTTGCAACTCTGCACAAACTTCTTCACATCTTATGATAACTGAGGCCAATAATAATGCTCACTGATAATGGCAATGGTCTTATCTAGAGCCAAAATGTCCTGCCATTCCTCCACTATGCTTCTCCTTTATCAAGTTCTCCCTCATGGAACTCCTCGGGATACACAATTGACTTCCCTTAAATAACATGCCATCCTAGATTATGAAATCTAGCTTACCTTGTCCTATCCATCGTATCGTGTTCCTGTAAGCTCTCAAGCCTCGCAAATTAGATCTTCTCAAGATACAGTCTTGAGTTCATTGAACCCAACCATCACCTGCATCTTTTGCTTCATCAATGTGGCTGCCTCCTACTTAAGGAATCAGTGAACCCTATTTGACTTCCCACTCCTCTATGTTTCAAAACAGTATAACTCAAGAAAAATTCTACCCATTTCATATGCCTCCGATGACTTTCCTCACTATTTATGTACCGCGAAGCCCTCGAGATCAAGATATAGAATGTTCCTCTATAACAAATAATGTCTCCATTTCTTTAATGCTTGAACTATTGCATAAAATTCCTGATCATATATAGAATACTTTCTCTTGGTATCATTTAACTTTTCACTAAAATAGGCAATGGGCTTACCTTCTTGGCTCAACACTACTCCAATGGCACAACCACTGGCATCACAATCCACCTGAAACACCTTGTTGAAATCTGGGAGGGCTAGAACATGTTGCTCTATCACCTTCTGCTTCAACAGTTCAAAACTTTTTGCCGCTCCACTGCTCCACTTGACTCTTTTCTATCCCTCTCATTGTTTCACCAGGGTCCACAAATGCTACCTAAGTTTCTAATGAACTTTCTATGTAAAAACTAGGCTACATGGAAAGATCTCACTTTGCAGTGAAAGCTCTCGGGTAGGCTATTCCAAAATAGCCTTCAATTCTCTCCAGTCCATTCCTGAGACCTTCCGCTAAGATGTAAATGCAAAACCCTGCTACACTCACCCTCTTCACAAAAATCGTGACTCTTCAGATTAATCATCAATTTATCTTCTATCTTCAAAGACTCTCTCATGCATCGATGCTCATCCAACGCCTTATCAAAAATCAAAAATAACAACTAAATATACAATAACAAAACTTCCTGTGAAATTATTATTTAGTACTCGCTCATGAGCCACATGAATGTGTTTCCCTTGCATTGTTAGCCCAAAAAGGCATGATCAACCACTTGTACAGTCTCTTTGGTCTTGAAGGCGCTCTTCCATTCATCTCCTCTCGAATCCAGATCTCGGTGATATCCACTCTTCAGATCAATCTTTGTGAAGTACTGAGCTCCACTCAAACAATCCATCAGGTCATCCATCCTTGGCAGGGGAAATATGTACTTGATTGTTATCTTGTTTATGGCTCAGGAATCTGTACACATCCTCCACTCCCCATCCTTCTTGGTGCTAGTACTGCAGGTACGCACATGGACTCAAACTCTCCCGTATCAAACCCTTTCTCAACAACTCTTGAACTTGTCTGTTCAACTCCTCATTTTCTATTGGAGTCATTCTATGAGCTGCCTTATTTGGAAAACTAGCTCCAGGAATCAAGTCAATCTGATGACTGATCTTCCTTATTGGTGGTAAACCCTCAGGTACATTATCAAAAACAATATCCTGAAACTCATCCAACATCCCAAAAACTTCTTCTGGAACCTTCTCACTATCCTCCTTACTCACTCTAGGAATCAATGCATAACACATATGCTCATGCTTCATACCTTCTAAAATTTTTCTTTCATCTACATAACAAATTCTAGCATTGCATCACTTTCCAACCTTTCAAGGTTTGTCTACTGAGGACCCTAAACAACTTCTATTTGAGTTTAAAGTCTTGTGTGAGACATATGACTACAAGGGTGATAATTAGAAACTAAAGCTTTTCCCCTCCACTCTAAAAGACTCAGCCATGGACTAGTTTATGGGATTAGCTTCTCAGTCGATAACCTTCTAGGCTAAAATGGAGTCTATATTTTTGGAGAAATACCAAATTTACTGTAGGATTAGTGATAGGAAAGAAGAATTGTTCAAAATAAGGAAAAATGAAGATGAAATTTTAGAGGATTACCTAGATAGGTTTGTAGAACCCCTGTCCAAACACCTGCAAAACACAATAAACAAACACATTATTAGATAAAATGCAAGTAAGAACAAGGATTCCCCATGGAATCCATTAGGAAAGCTCCAAATAGGAAAGAAAACAAGAATACAATGAAGGAATAAGAAAGTAAGCTAAATCCTATTGAAAGCAATGTAAACTCTTGATCCAATGGGGGAATTGGTGCCAATTTGAGGTGAAAATTGGCCCTTTCCCAACTCCAATGATGTGATGAAGATGATTGATGAAGGACGAATGCTTGTGGTGATGACTTCAATGGAGCTCCATGTTGAAAACTTGCAAAAAGCCTAACAATGCTTGGATGAATTTGATGATAGATTGCTGTGGATTTGAGTATAGTAAGTTTACTCAAGTTGTGCATGCAAAATACAAAGAGAATCCTTCTATAAATAGAAGAACAAGATGAAGGAATGAGTAAAATGGATGAATGTGGGATCATTCAACATCCAATGGGAAAGTTCCACTTGTCAAGATGTGAATGGAGGAAGCTTGAGCACATTTTGGAGAATGTGCAAAGAGGGGGGAGATTCAAATTCAAAAGATGGCTTGAAGGATGAGGTAAAGGTGAATTAAATGCAAATGGCTCAAGAAAAGGACATGTAAGATATTTTAAATGCTTTGTTGTAAGCGACAAGTCCTTTTGGGGGAAGATTTCAAATTTGAGGAATATTCCATCTTTGATGCCTTTTTTGAATGAAAATAGATGATTTATAAATCAATTAAATTGATTTTCATGTGCAAGTTGCAAAATCTAGAGGATTTGATGGATTAAGACTAAGATTAATCAGGATTTGATTAATTTAAAGGAGATTAGCTGATGTAACCATTTGATTTAGATTTTTAGATTTAAATAAATCAAAATGAGAGGAATAATGATTTTAGACTTAATTAAATAAGATTTTATTTATTTAAATAAAGAGGATGGTGTTAGCTCTAAATCAAATAAAGATTAATTTATTTAATTTAAATGAGATGGCTTTAGAGATTAATTAAATAAAATGAATTATTTAATTTAAAAGAGGAACTATAGGATTAATTAAACAAAGTGATTTATTTAATTAAGAGATGAAATGTGATGAATTTAATTAAATGGAGATTATTTAATTAAATGATTAGCCAAGAGATTATTAAGGATGAATTGGTGTTAGTAAAATTAGAATCAGGTGCCTGCACATTTTACGTGTCTACATTTTGCCCCTCTTTGAAGCAATGTACTTGCTACGTTGGTTCAAAGAATAAACTGTCTTGATAAAAAATTCTTTGATTTTTTCGGATGCCCCACTGCTACCCCAGCGAATGAAGAATTACACTGGTATATTGCCCCCTCGAGAGATCGAACGAAAAGGTTCAATTTGAGGGTCAATCTCATGACAAAGAGGTTCAATATCAGTTTAGCTCAAATGTTTGATGTAGATAGATTTGATGATGTAGATAGTCATTGGCCATGGGTAGGCTCATGCCTATTTTGATATATTAGACACTTGATACTAATTTGTATCATGACAGTTACATTATTGATGATATAAATGAGATGATTATGATGTTTATGTATAATGGATGATATGATGATGCATGTATGATATGGACACACATGATATGATATGATGATGCTTTTATGATTATGCAAATGGATGATAAATGTATGGTTTATGAGATGCCTAGAATAACCAATTTATATTATGCACCGATGGGGATGAATGCATGTGGTATGATTAATGCTTTCTATATGATATGATATGCATATGCATATGGTTTGTGGATGTAGGATGGATGCATTAGTGATGATTTATGATTAACTGTCATGGTACCATGTTAGCACGAAGGGAAGTAATAAGAAAATAAGATGATGACAAGAAACACCAACAAGCCAACTTTAATGATGATGATGATGATTTGCTTACCAAGAAGTTGGGATTTTAAAAGGGACAATTACCTTATGTTTGATAACACATGTAGGAACAATGCATCAAGGTATAAAGAACCAAGATAGTGTTGCACCTAGTGCGATGGACTTTGAATCAACAAACAGATAGGAGTATTCTTGTTCACACTTGACATACAAAAACTTTGCTAGGATGCACCTAAAAAAGCAAGTATTTGCTAAGTTATATTACAAAAACATCCAACAAGCACAGTAGACAAAAGATAATGATTGATTCCCTATTCCTTTCTCTTTAAATCATTTTGATTAAATACTAAATTTGACACCATTTTCCTACAACCGTTCATCGGTCATTCAACAAATCTTTGTCAGACAAGTGACGAAATGGCGAAAATATTTGTGTCGCTATTTTTTCGTCGAAAGGCTGACGACGAATTAAATGTAAAAATAACTGCGAAGAATTGTCGGTCGTCGGCATTGTGATATGGCTTGGACTTTCATCGAAATATCGACAAACACTTCGTGTATCTACCGACGAATTACACTAGAATTTCGTCGCTAGTTCAACGAAATGGGCAAGGAGTAGCGTCGAAACAACATTAGACATTCATCACCATTTCAACGAAATGGGCAAGGAGTAGCGTCGAAACAACACCAAAAGTTCATCGAACATGTGACGAAATAGTCAAGTAGTAGTGTTGAAATAACACCAAGAGTTCATCGAAATTGCGACGAAATGAGCAAGGAGTAGTGTCGGAAGAACACCAAAAGTTCGTCGAAAGTGTGACAAAATGGGAAAGTAGTAGCATCGAAACAACACCAAAAGTTCATCAAAATTGTGACAAAATGGGCAAGGAGTTACGACGAAACCTTCATCGCAGCTGTAGCAACTTCGTCGAACCTTTTTGTTGATTCGTTGGTAGGTTTCATCAAAATTGTGACGAAGCATCAATTTTTTTTTTTAAATATTCGTGGAAATGTACCATTGTTGAGATTGATGACTGATCATACATACAGACTGCATATTGGTTTGATGCTTCAAACGGCGTACTTCAGCAAGCCTGAAAGTGCATTACCCTATTGAGCTTCTCTTTGTTTCGAGAATAGTTTAATATTCTCTACTTAACAGGGCCAACCATGTGACGGTGGAAGCTCATTTGGCCCCTCCCCCCCCCTCACATCACTCTCAATTCCTCA
>VDFB02332032.1:0-26532 GCA_007258455.2 Sequoia sempervirens
AGGGTGGCAATATAGCAAAGAATAATTTATCAACAAAGGTGGGGCCAATATATAACTAATGGAGAGGAGGACCAAGATCCAACTATAGGAGAAGAGCTCGAAGAAATAAGCGAAACAACTCCACACATCATTTTGATGAGGAGGAATATTATGAGAAATTTTCCTTTCACACAAGTGGAGGAAGAGATGAATTTTATGAATATTTTTCTCTTGAAATAGCATTATGTAAGCAAATTTCCTAACATAAACTTTCTGAAATGGGTTGTCAAAAAATAACACTATACAATTTGAGCTTTTCACTCAAGTTGAAGTTTTGTTCTTGTCTCTTACTTATTAGAAGGTACCATTCTCATTTTTCTCAGAGAGTAATGCAATATTTTTTTGGTGCTCTATTTTCACTCTTCGAGAAAAATGAGAATGGTACCTTCTAATAAGTAAGAGTAAAGTACAAAACTTCAACTTGAGTGGAAATGTCAAATTATAGTGTTATTTCTTCACAACTCATTTCAAAAAGTTTATGTTAGGAAAGTTTCTTACATAATGCCATTTCAAGAGAAAAATATTCATAAAATTCATCTCTCCCTCTAGTTGTATGAAAGGAAAAGTCCTCATAATATTCCTCCTCATCGAAATAATATGTGGAGTTGTTTCACTTATTTCTTCGAGCTCTTCTCCTATAGTTGGATCTTGGTCCTCTCCTCCATCAACTATATATTGGCCCCACCTTTGTTGATCAATTATTCTTTTCTATATTGTCACCCTTCTTCAGTGTCCTATTCTTCCATTAACCACACACCTATTACAGTCATTTCTAGTTTTTCAAAATAAAATGTTATCTGTCACAAAAAATTATAAATTATTGCACCACTTACAATAGTCAGCTACTATTCTAACAATACATGGACCAACATAAAAACTCAAAGCATAAAACACTAAAATTCTATTCATCACAAAATGTAACTTTATTGAAATAGGACACAATGAAAATTTTATTCATTATAAATAAAAAAGATACTTGAATATGAACCTTATCATTCTAGACTTCCAATTCATTTTTCCTTTCTTGAATCTGCAACATCATTTGAATCTTTGACATGATTCAAACTATTAACTAACATATTTAAATCTAATTTTGCATCAACCTTGGAATAACCTAATGGACTCATTTCCCACAGAATGAAAGAAAGATAGAAGAGAGCACCAAACAACTATTGCATAAGCTTGTCAAAACCCATTTTTTCAAGAACTAGAAAGTACCATCAAGATGACAAAGTACTAGTACTGCATATTGACCCCCAAATATTGCATCACAAAATTTTGACCATACACATACCAACATAAAAACTCAAAGTAGAAAACATTGAAAGTCCATTCATCGCATAATTTACCTTTATTAAAATAGGACACGATGAAAACAAAACACCAAAAAAAATTGCATCTCTCTGAGAAAAAAGAGAATGGTACCTTCTAATAAGTAAGAGACAATTACAAAACTTCCACTTGAGCGAAAATCTCAAATTGTATAGTGTTATTTCTTCACAACTCACTTCAAGAATTTTATGTTAGGAAAGTTGCTTACATAATGTCATTTCAAGAGAAAAATATTCATGAAATTTATCTCTCCCTCTAGTTGTATGGAAGGAAAAGTCCTCATAATATTTCTCCATGATGTGTGGATTTGTTTCGCTTTTTCTTTGAGCTCTTTTCCTATAATTGGATCTTATTCCTGTTCTCCATTAGTTATATATTGTCCCTACCTTTGTTAATCAATTATTCTTTGCTATATTGACACCCTTCTTCGGTGCCCTATTGTTCCATCAAGTACACACCTATTATAGCCAGTTCTAGTTCTTCAAAAAAATTAGTTATTTGTCACAACAATTTATAAATTATTGCACCACTTATAATAGTCAACTGCTATTTTAACCATACATGGACCAACATAAAAACTCAAAGTAGAAAATACTGAAATTCTATTCATCACACAATTCACCTTTATTAAAATAAGACACAATGAAAATTTTATTCATTATAAATAGAAAAGAAACTTGAATTTGAACATTGTCATTTTGTTCTTCCAATTCCTTTTTCCTTTCTTGAATCTATAAAATCATCTAAATCTTTGACATAATTCAAACTATTAACTAACATATTGAAATCTAATTTTGCATCAACCTTGGAATAACCTAGTGGACTCACTACCCATAAAATGAAAGAAAGATGGAAGAGAGGGGTGGTTCACTTGAATTGCTACAATTGCATCTACAATATGCAAGCATTATAGTTCCACTGAAACTCAATACACAAAGTTGACACACTTCATACCGCTTTGATCTAACACTCTGCTCTACTTCGCATTCTCGTTACATTCACACAATTTACATTAACTACTCTTTCATATTTTCTATCATCATCTTCCAACACCAAATTGATCCTATACTTATACGCATTACATCTACAACCCTTGCAACATTAATTAGGTCAGCCTAATTAGATGTATCATGCATATTATAACTTGTCAAAACAAAACATACTAAATGCCACAATCAAAAACTTATAACTAGTCCAAATAGGTCAACATGGACCTATAATAGCTCCCACATAACACATCAACACTTATTTAAACTCCGCACAACTCAAAACATATTAGGCTAGCATCGTTAGTGATCTAACATCAAAATCCACCAACTGATCATCCTCAAACCAACACGTGGATCTCCAAACTTCATGCCACATGATACATAGGCACACCTGACACCTATAAGTACCTCTAGAAATTTGTAAGACCAAATACTCTTCCATAGTGAAATGTGGGTTGATCAAAACATACAGTCTACACTGGCAAACTCTATCACTAGTAGACCCGATATATTATCATTCATAACTTCTTCACCAAAGGGCCAAAAGACATGAAACTTTGGATTCAAACTCCTCTAACATCCAAAAAAAAATTCATTGGAACCATATAGCAATATTCTACAAGTCGTACTAATGTGTACCAAAACCAATATGCCCTATACACTAAAAAATGTATTTTAACACAGCCAATTCTTCAACTTACTGTCTACACTGAATCAAACCTTCTCACAACTATGAATTGGATCATCATATATATACACACTCATGATTCACCAAATGGTTTTCACATCAATATCCATACCAAATCATAATGTTGACATCAATGACAACACTACGTTTGGATATTGTACACCCATGCTCATGTTTCCAACAAGCATATCAATGACAAACTTCCAACATTGGAAAGATAGTTCATGGATTTAGTATATTGATCTTATTGGGCCATGAACTTGAGCACACCTTTTAACATGGAAACCAAGCATAATTTAACTTTATTAATAGTAGAGTTATGTGTTTCATGAGTGACTCACATAACATAGCTTGCTAGCCTTGTGGAACCCATCATATTACATGGAAATCTAGCATAACACAACTTGCTAGCTGGTGGATCCATGTGGCTCATGAGTGATTTCGCATAAAATAACTTTATAGTCCTCATGAGAGAATTCCTTTGAATAACACTTATTCGATGGATGACGTTTGGTATTGGATACATATTTAAGACTAGTCTCTTCTCTAGAAGATCTAATTCGAGCAAAGCGTATGTGATACCATGCGGTACTAAACCTCCTCAGTCAATAGGGTCCATTGGATTTGCATCCGTTGCTTTTACTCGATCAATGAATTCAATTAGTGAAGTTGTAACATCTGCTCAAGTTGCATTTGGATATAGATTGAGAACTTTCACTTCTACTCTAAAATAGCTTCATCTAGATCTCAATCTACTATAGAATCAACAAAGTCAATAACTAGCTATCTTTACCTTACCAACTCGAATCCTTTTAGTACTAACCTTGTGTTTTAATGTGTCTTTTGTGTGTCTCCTTCATGTTTGCATTGTGTTTGTTTTCATTTCATCATCGTCTCTATGTTATATCATGTCATGTGTTTTCATCATGCATGCTTTGTGTCTTTATCATGTACGTTTGTGTATGTTGTCTCGTTACATTTCATAGATTTGTGTTCCTTTGTGCTTATGTTGTTTTTCCATGGGGTCTTCAATATTGGGGGATTGTGCACTCCCACTTGATCTTTTTCATCCTATCTCTTCAAAATTTGGATAATTGGACCCCTCTTGACACATTTTATACTTTAGTGTGAGTCTAAGCATAAGTTCATACTCTCACTAAAGTGGGGGCTAAATATAACATCATAAATTGTCACCAATGGCAATTTCACACTATGTTTTGCTCCCCATTAAGTAATTAGACATAATTGAACACCTATTTCCCTAAATTATGCATTCCATGGCCTATTTTATCATTTTCCAAGAAATTTCAAGCACAAAAAAATGCATTCATTTCATACTTTTCCCTCAACTCCTTAATTCCCAAAAAATAGGTCTGGGACATTGGTGCCTAGGGCACCTATGTCCCCCTATTTTGGCTCCAAAATCAAATATGTCAGTGTTAGAATTTTATTATTTGAAATTCAAATATCTAAAGTCAGTTGTCAGGATTTCATTTTGAAAAATTAGAATAATTGTGTATAAATACCTAGTTATTACATCATTTGAAATATAACAAGCAATTATTGGAGAAATTATTGTTAAGAGCATTATCAAGCAAGTCAAGAGCAATATTTTAGTGATTTATTGCAACAATTCAAGATCCAAGCATCATGTCAAAGTGTGTATGATCTCATTCATGTTTATGTTTTCATATTTTTTGTGAGATCTATCCCTTGTAGGTCTTCAGGAAAATCAAGAAAGCAACATTCAAGCCTTTAGGAGATTGTATGACTTCAATCCTTCAAGGAAGCCATTGAAGGGTGGTGAGTTGCAATCCATTGTTGGTTCATCATTCCTTTTATCATTTAGCCTTGTCCCTTAAAAGGATAGGTTTTTTATCATTGCCATTTCCTTTTTGGAAGTGGAAACACTAACATGGGGTTTGACTAAGGCAAGCCTCTAAATGGAAAAACTTTTATTCTCTTTGAATGTGTTGGTTCTAGGTTTGAAGAGGATTGGAGAAAGTTTGAAGAACAATTATTCATTGTTGCAATCAAACCCTACATCTTGACAAATCACAAAAAAATAGTTACATAATTATCCAAAAATGATTCGACAGTGGGACAAGCAAAAAATGGAAGCTTTCATCTGGCACCAGAGGACTGTGAAAAGATATCTAGATTATCTCTACAAGGATAGTGGCACCTCTGGAGGAAACATCCAGCAAAATCAAGCTCAAATTTATACCACAGGTGCATAGTATCCTACTCAATCCATTTTTGAAGTCTGAATTTCTCTATGATATCTCAGATCTATTGTATTTGCATCAGAACAGTCACTAGCATCATTAGGCTAGTTGAATCATTGCATTTCATCCTTAGGTTCATTTCAGATTTGTTCAAGGGTAGGTTGATTCACCTTTTACACAGTTTCAATGATATACCTTATCCAAATCCATCAAACCCCCTCTCTTTATTTAATGAAATAGGAAAAAGGTGTTGAACCCCCACAAAGGGAGATCTCCCCTAAAGGGTCACACATTTTTCTATATTTCATTTTTAAAAAAAATGTATTTATTAATGGATTATTAATACATTATTGCTAGATAATAATGTTTATTCTATCAAATTTCTTATGACTTTCCTTCTCTCTTTATCTATCTATCTAGAAAGTGTTGATGTGAACAAAGTATTTCACCTAATTAGTTCACCATCTAGATCCTATTCACACCAATTTACTTAAATATGCTTAGGTGATTCCTAAGTAATTATCACTTTATATCTCAAGTCATAATATTAAGAAGAATATCATAATATTATGTTGTTCTATGCACCACCTTTACCTATATAACCAAGGGGTACTCATTGTAATCTCAATCAATCTAATTTATGTGCACATATTGTGTATGTTCATCCTATGATATAATAGAATTATTCTCTCATGTTGGGTATCTCTTGTGATTTTATTGAATCTCCTTTGATTATGGGTGGCTACCTTCATAGCCGAATGTTTTATGATATAGAGTGTTATATACTAAATCTTACAAAGAGTGATACCTTACAGTATATTGAAGGCTATATCTCTCTTGAGATCAAATTAAAACTTTCATCTTCTACTAAATTTGATTGATTCCCTGATCCCCTTTCCCTTATTCCTAATGCCTTTTGACTTGTTTTCTCTATATTATCATCAATATCTAGTCACTAAATTCTATTGGATATCTAACTACTAGATTTGGTTATATTATTTATATAATATAATTGAGTCACCTTGGGATAAAGAAGGTTTTTTCTCATGCATTAGTTTGTTAAAAACTATGGAGATTATATTTTGAAAATTTGGGTTTTCTTAAATCTCATGTTAGGTGTAGATTTAATTATTTGATTTATGGATGGAATTGTCATATTTTCATGGTCATATAAATCATTCTTTTGAAGAGTTAGATCATTATAATTCCAAGAAACACTTGTTGAAGCTTCATTTTTTAAGGAATTAGGTCATGCAAATTAGTTAAGAGGAAGTTATTTCTAACAATTCTTATTTAAACCTTTGGTTGTTATAGAGTGATGGGTTATAAAAAGAACTTAGGTGAGTGCAAGATTTTGATGAACCAAATATGAGTAATAGCAATTTAAAAACCTACTAGATGGAAAGGTGCTAACATTTTTATGAGAAGAGTGCTAACTTTTATAGCTCCAATTCTAATTCCTTGGGATTATCTTAGATTTAGGCAAGTGAAAGTCACAAAACTTGTCAAAAACTTGAAAATCGCATACTTAGTGTTGTCTACTAAAATTTTCCATGACTTCACCCTTGAAGTTGGCAATTTGTTTTACCAAGTTAGGTTTAATTGTACTAAAATCGCATACTTGAAAATCGCACACTTTGTTTTACCCTTAGTATTCTAAAAATGTAATTGTTTCCTATAAGTGTAATACGTAAGTTACTATTTATTTTCACATACACTATGCTTGAATTCTTGGTAGGTATATATATTAATAACATTTAGCATTCAAACCATGTATTATTTTCAAATCTAAAATTTGTGCCATAGTTTGGGTTGTGTCTACTATAGTATTAAAAAATAATTTTTAATTTTATAATTTTTTTACCAAGTTAGGTTGGTTAAAATTCAATTGTTACAAGAATGCTCCATGAACGTTTACCCTACTCTTACAAGATGAAGATTTAAATATTTTATTAGATGAAGCTTTAAATATTTTATTTTCACCAAATCATTGAAAACTATTAAAAAATGTAGTATTCCATACTTCCTAATTCAATTTCCTACAAATTTTGTTATAATTTTTTTCACATTTTTTAGATAAATATTTTTATTTATTATGTGAAGTTACTTAAGTCTATATTTTAGCATTTTAATTGCCACTTTTGGCCCATCATGATCTTGCACTCACCCTTCTCATATCTTTTTTAGGAATACAAACAATGCATTGGTTTTTTCTAAAATATATCCTTGTCTCCATAAACCTCTAGAGGTAGATCCATTTGTAAAATGAATGCATCTTCCATATTCCCTCTTTACTTTGAGAGCATGAAAAACAAATGGCTAAGGTTTTTACTTGTAACTAGATGCCTCTCTTAAAGATTATATATGTCTCTTTATGCTCAAATCTAAAATTTAAAAGTTTACTAATTTTTTTTGTTTACTATTATCTAACCCAAGCTTAAAATTAGATGCACACTATTAAAGACAATCAAATTTGTGCTTACCTTCACTAGTTCAAGGCCAAATATTGGACCCTTAAATAACTTGTCAAATATATGATATTTAAAAATTATAATGAGAAAATTAAAGAATTCAAAACCATTCATGGATGTCACGCTAATCTTTGTGAAATATTTGGGTCATTTCAACACCTTAATAACATAGTGTTTTAGGACCATTATAAAATATTGGAACATTCTCAATCCCTTCAAGAGTATATGGATTTTCTTGCGTTCTCATCTCTATATAAAAATATTTTTTATGAGCCTATTTATTTTTATAAGCATAATGACACCCTTGAACATATGGCCAATGACAAAGCCCTTAAGCTTGGAGGTTTTTGTTGTGTGGTCCAATACAAGGAATATATTTAAAATAAGTCATTAGGAAATATTATCAATCAAGGAAATATCAAATTTATTCCTAAATAAAGAGATCAAGAACTCACTACCATTTTATATTTTATAACACTACTTAAACTACCTTATATAATCCTCTCTAGATCCTTCACTCTACGTTTTCACTTTCCTTTCTACTTTTGTAAGACCAAAAGGGTTAACTTTGTCAAAATTTAATGTATTGTTGGTAATATTATCATAGTTTTGGAAGGTATGTGATAGGTTAATACCTCACAACAAAGATTTATTTTTATCAAATTAGATTAAAAAATCATGTGATCATATTGAATGAAATTTTAATCATGCCAAAATATTTAGGGTTTATAAGTTTTTAAGATCTCTATCATCCAATATTTTTTATAATTTTATGTGTTTTACCATTAATAGCTATATAACTAAAGCTTTATTTTTTCTATTTAATCCAAAATGTTTCAAATTAGCTTCCTCTCTATGTGTTCTTGTTTTGGAATATTTTTTCTATGTTTCACTATGTAAAGTTGAGCATATAATACTATCAAATGAAGTTCTAACCCAAAAGACAAACCCAAATAGTTAATGAAAACTTTGAAAATGAATATTTTTGATGAATTTTGAATATAAGGAATGATTTTGTAAGTTCCTATCCTTCATGGAAACCTTCCATGAATCATATGGGTTCAACATCTAATGGATTTTAGAATAATTATTTTGGAAAAGTACAATGTCTTTTCATGATTGGGTCAATAAATTTAGTCAAAGGGTAAGTGTAGAAATATGGGGGACCAAAAAGTGGCCACAACCACTTTTTGGTCCATCTAGGGTAGAGCATGAGTTTGTTATAATGCACTCACATTCTAACTTTGTAGTGATTTATACTTTTATGTTTTGTTTAATAAAATATGAAGAGGATTTTTCCAATAAAAATATTAAATACTATGAAAGATGAACTTGCTAGCTAATAATTTTACTTTTAGAAATATTGAAATTCAAGATACATTATTTTTTCTCTTAAATTTTACTTATTTTATTGCTCTCTTATCTTCATTACTTTTTATTATGTTTGAGTCATTTAATGTTCGCATTGTTGTTCTTGAGACTAGCTCATTAAGGATTAAAACTACGTCCATTATGAAATTATACTTTTCTTTTTATTTGTGTGATAAATATATTTAATAAAGATACTTGAAAGTGTGCATTCTTAATGTGGTGGAAAAATAAGACCTTTCAACAACAACTCTACTTAAACAGTAAATGATTTAAGAGCCAAACAATCATTAGTCAATTTTATAACTTGTCTAATCATCTTATTATAATTAATAAAAAAATAAAAAATTATTATTAGACTATTGGTGGTCATTAGGAAACTCTCAAGCACCTCTTTTGATTTTTTCCTAGAGCTTAAGTTATGTGGACTTGGATTCATGATTTTTCAAACCCTTTCAACCTAAGTCATTCTCATGGCATATGCTTTTGTTGGGGGACTAACCTAGAATCCCCTCCTAGTATACCCAAATTTGGAATGTTTTCAAGGTGGAAACTCTTTTTAGCATATAGGAGGACAAAAATTAGGCTTTATTTTCTAGATGTTTGGTTGGTACTAACTTCTCACTTTACACTAAGGCTATGATTTGTTCTAATGCACTTATGTAGATCCAAGTGGAAACCAATAAGGTTGCACTTGAGGTGGCACATCTACAAATTCTCTTAGATCATTGGGGTAATGCCTTGTGAACTATTTCCAAAGTCCCTTCGACTCTTGCCTCTAGTTAAGGCCATTCTCCAATGTGTGTGCAATGTCAAAGGCATAGCCACTTTTCTCATGGTGAATAGTATGCACATTCTCATGGCTCTCAAGCTCTTGTGAGAAGAGTCAAGTATCTATCTTGAAGATGATGGTCTCAGCCCACTTACCACCACTACACCTCTCCCTAGGAACCTAGTTGTGGGTTGGGTGGCTGTGATTTTGAAAATTCCTTGCCTTGATCTTATCATGCCATATGTTCGACACTTAGCCTCCAAATGAAGACAAAAAAGATGATGATAGAAATAATGGTTGGGAGCCTATTGTGGATACTTTAAACCTTGACGATATTTGGGGGAAACTAGATTATCAAGGCCCTCCTCCTACTACTACTAATATTTTTAACTCTTTCTACATAGCGGTTGTTATTATATTTTATTCTAGAATTTTTATCCCGTTTAAATATTGAAATATGACTTCTAAAACTATTTTTTAATACATCTAATATTATTTTATAAACAAAAATGCACACACTTATTCAATATCCATTAGAATGCACATCCTTGTAGAGGATTTTAGATCTTGAAAATAAGTCAGATCAAGCTTTTGAAAATTTCTCTAATATTTCCAATATTTTAAGATCTTTGTATTCTAAGGAATTTTTAATTGCATCCAGAAAGTGATATACTTAATGCAAGAGGAGAATGGTTAAATTTGGCTCCCATGGTTGGAATAAAGGCTTAGACCATTTAAAACCAATTTTGATTTTTCCATTCACCGTTTCTTTCCATTTGGATAGACAAAATTGCAAAAAAAAAAAAAAACTTTTCTTTCTTTAAAAAATAGATTTGTCACCCCAAACCAACAATCTTTAACCCATAGATTAAGCGTTCCTTTATTAGGAATGTAGTTCCAAAACTTACCAATGAGGGATTTTTTAAAGTTCTAACACATGCGACATGATGAGATCTTTTGAAATAGATATCTAAAGAAGAGGATCCACCATGCCAATCTTAATTGCATTCTTTTTTTTAATACCTTTAAGGTTTCCAAAAAAAATTGTATTCCTCCAAAAAAAAAATGAATCCTCTTAAGAGAACAAGGGGAAAAATATCTTGGGATCCACTTCACCAATCTCAACTTCATTCTTGTTTTTTTAATACCTTTAGGTTTCCAAAAAAAATTGTATTCCTCCAAAAAAAAAATGAATCCTCTTAAGAGAACAAGGGGAAAAATATCTTGGATAACCTTTTTTTATACAATTGCACATGGGATGATGCATGGCCATGATTGATATGAGAACATATCTAAAACATGACCATTTTCAATTGTTACAAGAATAATACATAAACGTTTACCCTACTCATACAATATGAAGCTTGAAAGATTTGATTTTCACCAAATCAATTGAAAATTATTCAAAAGTACAGAATTTCATACTTCCTAATTCAATTTTGTATAAACTTTATTATAAATTTTTTCATGTTTTATTGATAAATCTTTTCATTTATTATGTGAAGTTACTTAAGTCTATGTTTATGATTTTAATTTCCAATTTTGGTCAATCGTGCTCTTACACTCACCCTTCTCATATTTTTTTATTAATAAAAAAAATATTGGTTGTGTCTAAGTTTTATCCCCGTCTCCATAAACCTCTAGTTAGATCCATATGTAAAATGAATGCATGTTTTTATGAGCACATGATTATACTGAGAGGGGCGTGAATTGGTATAATAAAATAATTTTACAATTGAAACTTAATTAACCACAACAATAACAACCATGCAAGATCGAACAATTAGAAACTCAATAAAGAAACCAAATTTGTTGGGAAACCCTTCTGAGGAGAAAACCACAAAAAAATATTTATTTTATATAAATCTCTTTTACAATCTTTGTAGGCACCAACCTACATGAGACACTAATCCCCTCTTATACAATTTGTAGGCACCAACCCATTGGAGATACCAATCCCCACAACTGAGCACCAACTCAACAAGAGACTCCAATTTCTTCGGTTTGAGGCACCAACCTCATTTGATGTGGGGAACCAACCTCTCCAATATGATACACCTTCACAATATTGCTTCTTCAACAAATAATGGACAATTTATTCTCTTCAAAAACTCTTCTTGTCAATGATATACTCTTCATAAATTTGATGCACTTGATTTTATATGCTTTCCTCTTTCAAGTCTGCATACTCATACTCTCTAAGATTTGCATATGCTTCTTTTAAATTTGTATGTATAAACTAATATATTTTCTAGTGTATATGTTCTATCTTAAACTCTCCTTACTATATATAAAATTTGCATTTATTCTACTTTAGTTTCCTTCATAAAATTTGTATATACTCTTCACAAGGATCTGCACATATTCTTCACAAAGATGTATTATAGATCTACCTTAGATCAATTCCACCTTCCCTTAGTACACATCTACAATAATTTTCATATTTATCTTTGTACTAGTTAGGCTCTAACTCTAAATGATCTTCATTATCTTTTTCACATATCACTACCCTTCTTCTCCTCAAATGACTACTAGCATATCTACATAAAAAAACTCTTCAAAATATTCTCACTCATTCTCCACGTTTATTCATATGTGCATCATGATATTTATTGATATGTCTTCATATATATACATGCTTTCTCAAATTTTTGTTAAATTTTTTGGTTTATAAGATTTATCTTCAATACTACACCCTTTACTCTTCTTTATCTTCAATACTCCACTCACTTTCTTCTTCACATACCACAACCTCTTTTTATATCATTACATATGGCTCTACATGAAGAGAGGAATCTCTTTGAAGAGTGGTTTCCCTTTGAAAATAAATCACTTTTAGTAATAATTATGCCTTTTAATTACTAATCCTTTAACCTTTATTCAAATGCTACCTTTTCTAAACATATGATTGTTGCCAAGTTGTTATTAATTTTTTTAATCACTGCCTTAATTAAATCTTTATTATTGACTTTTTTGACTACTTTTATATTTATTATAATTATTGCTCATGTTGAATGTTAATCGTTGCTTTTTGATAATAAACTTTGACTGATATAATAATTAACTTTGACTACCTCTTGTTTGTGAAGTACTACTCTATTATATGAATCATCGTATTTTTATACACTTCAATTGCTGCTTTTTATTCTTCTTAATCATTGTTGTATATATTAATGATAGATTCTACTCTTCTAACAATATTTTTGGTTCCTCATAACACTTTATCACTACTTAAAATTTATCGTTGTCTTTTGATATATAATCATCACTTCACCTTTTATCATTTAAAGTTGGTTAATGATTCTTATTGCCAATACTTAGGGGATAAAAAACATGGTCATCCATCATTAATACAAATGAATTTACCTCCATTTCATCAATTCCATTGTTAAGGTAAAGTCAACCCATTATAAAGTCTTTCCTTTCAAATTATTTGGGCGATTACGTTGGACTACAATACCACTGAGAGGGGGGGTGAATCAATGGTTTGATAGATTAAAATGAACTTAAATTAATCTCTTACAACTTCAAACATGTAGAATTCAAGTTTTAGAATAGTTCAATTATCAAGTGTAGCATTATGCATGCAAAGTTATCAAACTTGAATGAACATAAAGAACATAAGCAGATCACAAAAGCTGAAGACACCATCATAGAATGTTTATGAGTGGAAAACCCTTTACAAGGATGAAAAACCACTCAAAAAATATTGCCTCACTAGCTTAACAAAATCTCGTTGATTACAGAGCCTCACTAGCTAGTTTTACAACCTCACTAGCTAACCAAAAAACCTCACTGGTTACAACCTCACTGGCATTGAATGTTGCTATAGCCCCACTGGCTTTTCCAGTTAGCAACTACCTCACTAGAAAAGAAGAACATCACTAGTTACAAGATGTGCATCACTGGAAAACATGATATGCCTCATTGGCAAAACATTCACTACTTCAAAAGGTATAATCACAAGCTTAGAGGGTTACTCTGTTTCAATTCGTGGTACTCCATTACTTTATCTTTGCATTTGAAACTCAATACACTCTATCTCTGCATCATCAAACCTCCAAAATCCATCTTCCTTTTACACCCATATGACAACAATATTTTATTTATCATAACACTGTTATATTCTGTTTACAGAGCACAACAATCAATATATAATTCTTTTTGTATACATCAAGAATCCTCTCCTCTTTACCTTATTTGGAAAGATAGATAGACATCAAAGAATGAAACTTATACAATTTGTTCTTTATTCTCATTCTCATGGACATTTATATATTCAAAGCACTAAAATGTAGATTCGAATTCATCTTAACCTGTGGTTACATTCATCTTACATTAACTTGTGTAGAAAAGAAAAGAAAACTCTAATAATGGTTGTCACTACCTCAATTAAAACTCCAGAATCATTGTATCAAATGATGCTTGAGGTAGAATACATTCAAATCATTATAGTATATGCAAAGTGAACACAATGCATTCTTATGATCAAAATCAAAAGCCCATTTAATACTATCACTCAAAATAGAACTCTTCTTTCCATGAAATCACACTAACTCTCCTTTCATTAGAAACTTCATATTGCTTGTTTGTCATCATAGAGAACCCACACTAACCTCAAAAACACACTTTATCCACCATTTTCCAAAGAGAACAATTACAAAACTGCAGAAGATGGTGACAGCTAGAGACCCGATCAAAATAAACTTGCAGGAAATAGTCATTAAACATTTCAAATATGAGCCCTTGTGACTACTTTTTCATCTTTGAATAAGTGTCTTAACCTTCAAATGCCTGCGCGATTCTTCACCAAAGTATTAAAGTTATTAAAGTCAGTGTAAAAGTTTTAAGTTACTTGGTAGACCGATGGTATATGTCTTGGTGACTTAAGAACCTTTCAATAGTAGACCACCTTTAAAATATAAGGCATGAAAAGCTTATGTTAAGAATGATCAAGAGCTCTAAACCCTAGGTCCTTAGGGTTTTAAAAAAAACTTTTGAGCCATGTAGAATATTTGAAGTCATCCTTGACTAACCCCCACTTGCAATATTTTATTGAACATAAAAATGTATGTATGAAGTAAGTTTGATTCAAACCATTGCAATGGCAATTCTTGTATGGCCACCTTTGCGTAATGCATCAACACTGTGAAATGCAACTTTTGTATCAACTCTACCAACACCTCACATGCCTAAAACACCAAGTGAACATATTTATGTCTTGGACAACTTGATAGGAAATTTTTCATGGAGAAACATCAACACCAAACAAGTAACCTTGTGATACCTTGAAGCAACTCACTCAACCTATATCAACAAAGCACCAAGATGATATCTTTGGCATCGATAACAAACTAAGCAATGCAAACATATTATATGCATGTTTATTCATAGGCTCTAAAAAGGAAGTTGACCTAATTAATATTATTTTGATTTCTCTCATAAGAAATAAAAACTTCACTGCAATATCACATTTTAATATGACTCTACTCTATAAACTTTGATAGTTGTTCCTCTAAAAATATTTGTTATTCTTCATTATATCAATCTATGTAACTTGGGAAATTAAAAAAAAATTATATACCTTGACTTAGGCACTAATAAGGAAGTTGGTCAAGCACTAATAAGGGAGTCAAGCATTATAGTAGAATTTATTTTCCTCATAATAACTCATTGTTTGTCATGATAATGAAGTCTGCCATCTTGATAACTAGAATAAAATGATTAGTGGCCTTTGACCCTTAATGGTTTCCTCTTTCCTTCTTTGACATCAATGACAATAATTTGACAATCTCTCATACTCCTTTGACATCAATGACAATATTTCAAACAACTTTCATATTCACTCTTTACTTAGAGAGCATGAAAAATAAATGGCTAAGCTTTTTACTTATAACTAAACACCTCTCTTAAATATTATGCACATCTCTTCATGCTCAAATCCAAACTTTTAATGTTTACTTAATTTTTGTATTTACTATTATCTAACCCAAGCTTCCACTAATGGCTATATACCTAAAAAAAAAAATTCTATTTAATCCAAAAATGTTTCAAAATAGCTTACTCTCTATGTGTTCTTATTTTGGAATATTTTTGTTGTTTTTCACTGTGTAAAGTTGAGCATATAATACTACCAAATAGATTTCGAACCCAAAAGAGAAACCCCACTTTGAAAATGAATATTTTCTGATGAATTTTGAATATAAGGGATAATCTGGTAATTCTCTCTCCTTCACGAGAGCCTTCCATGAATCATATGGGTTTAACATCTAATAGATTTTAGAATAATTCTTTTGTAAAAGTATGATGTCTTTTCATGATTGGATCGATAAATTAAATTAAAAGTATTTTTTCAAGGCATCCCATTCACCTCTAATGGGTTCTCACTCATCCTTTGGCAAGACTTGTGTTTCAATGTTGCCAAAGGTGAAGAAAAAACACTTATCAAATTATTTAACCATTGTCTCTTATTGCTATGTTATAGATCTATATTAATATGTTGTTGATGTACTATTGAAGGATATGTTACTTTTTCATGTTAGAAACCTTATAAAGTAGCTTGTGACCATTTTTTGATAATGTTATGGGTTTTTTTATGGGCCAAATTCAAACAAGCCAAGGATTTTATAGGATTTTATTGGATATTTATTTTCCTAACAATAAGGGGGACCTCATATTGATAGACAAAAATAATTAGAGACAAAGAACTTTTCTTAATGAGTGTTATATTGAATTTAAGGTTCTAAGCAATGGGATTTACTATGAAATTTTATTTTGCAAGGCTCCCTTCTACAAGAATTTGAAAGAGGGGTATGGTATCACAAATTTATCATTACCTACATGTTAGTTAAAATGTGAGGTGCTTTCTTGGACCAAAATATTTTGAAAGGACTTCAAATGATAAATTTATTTCTCATATACATTGGAGATGGTTTTCTATCTAGTCTTTATTTTAATGATGATAGTCTTTAGTTGTCTTCCATTATTAATAATGAAATTTTTCCTCTTACAAACATACATGCAAATAAAGATCCTAAACTTTTCAAGAAAGAAATGAAAAATACTATCTAGATCATCTTTCTTCTAAAAATTTGACTCTTGGCCTTCTTTATAGATGGAATTTAATATTTAGTCATGGTCATGGTACCTTATTAGGCAACCCTATTACACAACCCACACAACTCTCAACAAAATGAAATCCAAACAAAACCAATAAATCTATTTGATTTTATTAAATCCTTATATGAATATGACATTTTACTAGATAAAATATACTTCAGAATATTACATTCATCACTAGTATCACATTATAAAATTTTCCTTCTCCTCATTGTATTTCTCAATGTCATTTCATGAATTTGAGCCACTCAACCAACCTCTCTCATGCAATCCTTTGACTCCCTCTCCAAATTAGAGGAATTCTATTGTTTCCCTTGCTCCTCCTCACTCTCTCTTTGTTTCCCTTTCTCTAATGGTGAACCATCTCACCCCTTATTTGATGGTGAACCCTCAAAAACATTGACTCCCATCTTAATATACCTTTCATAAGATACTCTCTTTACCTTTTATTCTAAGTCTTTTCATTAGCCTTTGAAAGCTTAAGCACTAGCAGGGTCTATATTTTTTTCCTAAGCTCTATCTTCTCTTATTCAATCTTATTTTAAGGCTAAGATTCAAGCCAAGATGGCTTACTTATGAAATTTACTTGATTAGGGTGGGTCTTCATATTGGGGAACAATTGCATCATTTTTGTTTTATTATTCCAAATTTCTAGCCTATGCATAACTTAGGACTTTCAATCATATTCTCTAGACAATTTTCTCTCAAGCCTATAGTGCCTAGAAATAGATTTGCAATATTTTTCTCCCTTTTTGATCAAAACCCATGACACGATATTTTTCTCTTTTTCAGGATTTTATTAAATGGTCAAAATAAATTTAATATTTAATTTAGAGTTTATTTAGAGATGCCATTTTTTCATGGTTAGAAATCAAAAAGTTCTACAATTTTTAGAAATGAACTCTTGTCATAGGATTTCTTTTATCTTAATCAAAATTAGATGTTTTTAAGTCTATGGCTATATTTTTCAAATATAGGAACATAAAGAGAAGGCGGTATTGGATTTTCAAAATCTCAAAGGTATGGTCAATCACTAGGCCATTACACTCTATGGGTTTTATGA
Organism: Sequoia sempervirens; assembly: GCA_007258455.2. Classification (NCBI taxonomy): domain Eukaryota; kingdom Viridiplantae; phylum Streptophyta; class Pinopsida; order Cupressales; family Cupressaceae; genus Sequoia; species Sequoia sempervirens. The sequence goes on from VDFB02332032.1 coordinate 18,070, forward strand.
TGCATGAGTTTCCTCCCATTGTCTCTTTGTTGGTAGGGCCTTGATGATGATGCAAGTATTTACATGTCATCCATGATTTGAATGACTTTCCCTCTTCATATCTAACAAGGAAGGTGTCTTTTAAAAATTCTGTGGAGGACAATATGCACAAGTACTTTGTCATCTTGATGGGCCTCTCTAGTTCTTGAAGCAATAGGTTTTGATAAGCTCACTCATCCAACTTTATAAGGTTTTCTTGTTGATTTAATTCCTATTGAATCCACCCCACAAGATTGATAGAAGGAATTTGATATTTCTAAGGAACCTTTTCTATAGGTACTATATTTCTAAGGAGCCTTGTTAGTGATAGATATTTGATACATATATTATTTTGGATACCATTATTTAGGTGAGTTGTGCATACTTATTGACATTTTTTTAATCTAAAATCATCATTGCGATTAATATTTTTATGTTTTGTTTAATATCCTATGAAGAGGATTTTTCTAATAAAACATTAAACACTATGAAAGATGAACTTGCTAGCTAGGAATTTTACTTTTTTACATAATGACAATTAAGATTCATTAATTTTTCTCTTAGCTTAGACTTATTTTATTGATCTCTTATCTTCATTATTTTTTATTATGTTTTAATCATTTAATAGTCATATTGATGCTCTTGAGACAAGCTCATTAAGGATTAAAACTACATTCATTATGGAATCATACTTTTTGTTTTTATTTTATGTAATAAATATATTTAATAGAGATACTTGAAAGTGTGCATTCTTATTATGGTGGAAAAATAAGACCTTTCAACAACAACTCTACTTAAACATTAAATGATTTAAGAGCCAAACAATCATTAGTCAAATTTATAACTTGTCTAATCATCTTGTTATAATTAATAAAAATAAATAAATTATTATTAGAATATTAGTGGTCATTAGGAAACTCTCAAGCACCTTTTATGATTTTGTCCTAGAGCTTAAGTTATGTGGACTTGGATTCATGATTTTTCAAACCCTTTCAACCTAAGTCATTTTCATGGCATATGCTTTTGTTGGGGGACTAACCTAGAATCCCCTCCAGATATACCCAAATTTGGAATGTTTTCAAGGTGGAAACTCTTTTTAGCATATAGAAGGACAAAAATTATGCTTTATTTTCTAGATGTTTGGTTGGTACTAACTTCTCACTCTACACTAAGGCTATGATTTTCTCTAATGCACTTATGTAGATCCAAGTGGAAACCAATAAGGTTGCACTTGAGGTGGCACATCTACAGATGCTCTTAGATCATTGGGGTAATGCCTTGTGAACCATTTCCAAAGTCCCTTTGACTCTTGCCTCTAGTTAAGGCCATTCTCCAACTTGTGGGCAATGTTGAAGGCATAGCCACTTTTCTCGTGGTGAATAGTATACGCATTCTCATGGCTCTCAAGCTCTTGTGAGAAGAGTCGAGTATCTATCTTGAAGATGATGGTCTCAGCCCACTTACCACCACTACACCTCTCCCTAGGAACCTAGCCTCTTGGGAGCCTCTTGTGGATACTTTGAACCTTGATGATATTTGGGATGAACTATATGATCAAGACCCTCCTCCTACTATTACTATTTTTTAACTATTGCCACATAACAAACTATTATTATATTTTATTTCAAATTTTATCCCATTTAAATTTTGAAAGCTAACTTCTACTACTCTTTTTTTAATATATATAATGTTATTTTTAAAATAATAAGAATGGCCTTAAACAACTAGTTTAGGGGTCACAATGGCGGTGTTATTGGAGGGTCACTTTTGTTGGCGTCAAAGGCAACTAATGACTGTCAAACTAAACATTGTATGAGGGCTAAGTTAGAGCTGAATAGGAAGTCATCAATGTGGGGCTCTTTTTGAACTTCGATGTATTGTGTAGGATCTATGAGTGTGCGAACTTAACTATGAAGACTACTGGTACGCTTCCCACTCCTAAAACACCATGCCATGACAAAACTCGGGACTTCCGAACCTTTTTAATAAAGTCTCCTGAAACTTGGAAAAAGACAGCGGGCATTATATTATGTGGGGAAGATAATGAAACCCCAGGTATAAGACACTGATAGATATCCTACTCAAACGGGAGAGAAGGGAGGAAAGAAGATTCGGGCTTCACAGTGTGAACTCCGCACCTGCACCGCTGCGGAAGGTCGGGTGGAATGTGTTCCACTCTTTTTATTTTTTTAGCCTAAAAAAAAAATCCGTTGTGACTTGGATGATTCACGGAAAAACATTGTATTTAGGCTCATCGTTTTACACTGTTCTATTTATAATGTCTTGGATGTAAACTATTTTCGTGTCTTAATAATCTGGGCAATACTCTTCTATTCCAAGATTAAGAACAGAATAAAAATATATACAAATAAACACGAAGAAACAGAACCAAAAAAGGGCAAATTTTAGAAATTCACTTTCAAGATTTTATCACTGTTGTTTGCAGAGGAAAAAAAATGATAAGAGCAAAATGAACAAGAAACCACTTACGATGGATTGCTGATCATGACTTGATTCTTGGGCTTATCTCCAGCAGATGCAGATTCCTTTGTACGCAGTGCTTCCACAACGAAAATATTTCCAGATCCAATCAATCATGACTTTATGTCTGTGTCGAGCATAGATTGTACGGTCTTTGCTGAATGGGTAATCAGAATTCTTGTCTCCAGAAGATGGTGACTGGCATTTAAATTCCACAATATTTGCTCTTAGGCCGAATGATCGGAAAATTGCAGCACACTCAGTGGGGCCAATCCACTTACAAGTGCCAATGATATTCCAAGCGAACTGTTGAGCTCCTTGGACGTCAAATCCTTTTCTCCTCCCTAATTCCAACAATCTCTGTAATGCCAAAATAAGTGGAACGAAGGACGCCCCTCCGAAGAGCACATCCTTCATCTCCTCCTTCTCTATCAAATGAGACTTAAGATCTGAATATTCCTCTACCCACAACCCCATAACTGGTCAAAAGATTCTACCTGCTGGAAGTGATCGATATGACCACCACAGATGACTGCAAAGGACTCTGCTGTATCCTCCTCCGATGACAAGTATTGCTCCACAAGTCCCATCACAACTTCAGGAATGTGCATTGTTTCTTCCCGAATTTGAACAGTTGCCAGATCTGGCGCATCTTGCTCAATCTCAATATCTCCCATTCTCCATGCATGTGAATGAATACAAAGAATCATTTTATCGAACTCTCCACTCTTTGAGTTTACACTCCATGCATGTAAATGAATGACGAGAATCATTTTTTCAAACTCTCCTCTCTTTGAGTTTACACCCCATGCATGTAAATGAATGACAAGACTCATTTTAACTCTCCTCTCTTGATTTTTAGTTCAACTGCCAAATAAAACGAATACCCAGCTACAAGAAAGAAATTGAAATTTGCATGGACAATATTTAGGATAAAAAAATACAAAACAAGAAACTGAAATGTGCATGGATAATATTTAGCATAAAGAAAATAAAAATCTATTTACGAGAGAAAAATTGAAATATGTAGTATAAAGAAAATAAAACGATTTATTTAATTATCTGCATGTTCATTCAATAGCATAACTAATTTAGATAATGGAGTTTATATTGATAATTGAAATATATATTAAAATAAATATGATCACATAGTATAAAATTTGATGATTAAGGTATGTTATGATAATGTTAGAAATTGATTTGTCAAGGTTTTAAAATTTTGTGTTATATTTTTCTTGTAAATTCAACTATACATTGTTTGGATTTGAATCCACATACGTGGACATGATCTCTACATGTGTAGATCTAAACTTTGAACACAAACTTGAATTGATTTAGTATAATGTGGATTCTCAAGATTTGCTTGTTTCATTTTTATGTTTGCTTGTTGTAAAGACAAATACCTTTGGGGAATCTATAAGATGTGGGGATCATGTTCTCCTTGGTGAAACCCCTAAAAATTTGGCTTTATGTCTCTAAGTGAAACAATTAAAGAAAACAAACAAGGATGTAATGGTCTTGGGATACTATGTTTGATGTAAATGTTGCTAAACTAGCATATATATATTTAATAAAATATATAAAATACGCTGAGAGATATATTATTAAATATATATATATGCTAGTAGCAGTCATGACCCAACATATAATATCAAAAATAAATTATTTTTTATATTTATATATTTTATATTAAATTATTATAATAATTAATATATTATAGTATGATTGTATAATATTTGTAATTCAATTTTTTAAAATAATAAATATAATTTAATATTTAAATGTTAAGTTAAAATATATAAATATATTTTTGGTATATTTATGATATTATAATAAAAAATATTATATCATAAATATTTAGTTAGGATTATTAAAAAAATATTTAGTTAGGATTAGGGTTAGGGTTAAGGTTAAGATATATAGTTAAGGATAGGGTTAGGTCTAGAGATATAGTTAGGGTTAGGGTTAGAGTTAATATATAGTTATGATTGTTGTTAGGATTAATATTAGGATGAGAGAAATGTTTGCATCAAAATTAGGGTTAGGGTTATCATCAAAATTAGCTTAGGATTAGGGTTACTATTAGGTTTAGGGTCAAGTTTAGGGTTAATAGATATAGTCAAGGTTGGGATAATAATTGGGGTTAAGGTTATCATGATTAGGGTTATAGTTATGTTTTGGATCAAGTTTAGGGTTAGGATTATGGTTAGGTTGGGGTTAAGAGATATAGTTAGGCTTAGGGTTTAGGTGAGGATTAGGGCTAGAGATATAGTTAGGGTTAGAGTTTTATCATGATTAGATTTATAGTCATATTTTGGATTAAGTTTAGGGTTAGGATTATGGTTAGGTTGGGGTTAAGAGATATAGTTAGGCTTAGTGTTTAGGTGAGTATTAGGGCTAGAGATATAGTTAGGGCTAGGGTTAATAGATATAGTTAGGGTTAGGGTTATAAGATAATTATAAAATTAGGGTTAACCCTAATTCTATCTCTAATGATGCTAACCCTAACCCTAATCCTAATTATGTCTCTTAACCCTAACCCTAACCCTATCCCTATTCTTAACTAAATCTCTAATCCTAAACCTAACTATTTAAATTAACCCTAAACCTGATTGCAAACCTAAATGTAGCCCTAATCCTAATGCTAAGACGAACCCTAATTTTTATGAAAACCCCAACCCTCATCATAATGTTAACTGTATTTCTAACCCTGACTATATCTCTTAACCCTAACCCCAACCCCAACCATATCTCTAGCCCTAATCCTAACATGAACCCTAAACCTAACTATATCTCTTAACCCCAACCTAACCATAATCCTCACCCTAAACTTGATCCAAAACATAACTATAACCCTAATCCTATAAGTAAAAAAACCCTAATCGTAACCCTAACCCTAATTATAGATATAGTTAGCTTTAGGGTTTTTATTAGGATTAGAGATATAATTAGGGTTAACAACAAGGTTATGGTTATGGTTAAGTTTTTGGTTACAACTAGGGTTAAGATTTGGATTTTGATTATATTTAGGGTTATACATAAGGTTAGAAATAAAATTAGGGTTATAGGTAGGAGTAGGGTTAGGGTTAGGGATAGGGTGAGGGTTAGGGTTAGTGAAAGAAATGGGGTTAGCAATAGGCTTATGGTTAAGGTTAGGCCTTACATTAGTGTTAGGGCTCAATAGGCTATATCATCTATTTTTTAATCAATTTTTCAAATAAAAGTACAATAGATGCAATGAGAAGGATATCTCTTGATGTTTTTAAGGTTGGGTTAGGTTACCTTTAGGAATAGGATTATGGTTACAATTAGAGATATTTCAAAATTCTATATTTTTAATCAATGGTAAGTTCCTAAACAAAAAGTATTTATAATTTAGAATAGGGTAGAGGGGCCCATAGTACAGCACCCTAACTCTGGGTTTTTAAATTTTATAATAAATAATTTCAAATCAGTCCCAAATTTGTACATCAGTTTATTTGGCTACTCACCTAATTAAAATAATATTTTTTAGGGCCACATCATCACATAGGATGCCACATCAACAAAAATTTTGTTGAGGCTTCCAAAAAAACTCAAAAACCACATACAATCCAATATTAGGGCACTAAGTCATGTGAATATGTTTCAGTGCTCACTCAGACTACTTATATCTCTACTGATGGTCTTTGCCCTACTATGGGCCCCTCTCCCCTAATACCTTTTACAAAACCAATAGAATGAAATAAATATTTGGTCTAGGTATTTCAAAATTAAACAAAAAAATGGCATTGTTCCTTGAATGGTTATTTTAAAAAATTTTTAATTCAATTGATTTAAGGAAATATTTATCTCTTATCTTCTATTTGTTTATCTGATATATCTTTGTAATATAATATATATCTTCAACAAATATTTTTATTTATTTATATATTTTTGATTTATTTATTTAATCTTTTTAATTTTGTTAATAATTATTTTCAAATATTTGTGAGTTATCATTTGATCTTGTAATTTATATATTTCTCTTTCATTTGTTTATTTAATCTTCTAATTTATTTATTTTAACTTTGATTTATTTATTTATTTATCTTTGATTTGTTTATTTCATCTTTTTATTTTTCTTTATCTTTGACCTATTTATTTGATCTTTTAGTTATTTTTTTACCTTTGGCACATTTATTTGTTAATGTTAGAATGAGTATAATGCATATTGAATTATAATCCTAACCCTAATTGAAGATTGTGAAACCATAAAACTAATTGAAGCCCTAACCTAATCCTCTTTGTACCTCAGACTTAGTCCCAACCCTAACCTTAAATCCTATTTAAGCCCTAACCCTAACTTGGCAATACATGGTGAACCTTAATCCTAATCAATCCCTAACCTAACTCTAGCAAATATAGTTACAGATCCTAATCTTAACCCTAAATCTAACCATAATTGAACTCTAATTCTAACCCTAACTCTAATTGAACCCTAACCCTAGTTGAACCATAACCCTAACCCTATTCTTTAATTGAATTGTAACTATAATTGAACTCTAAGTCTAATCCTAGCCCAAACCCTTATCCTCATTGAATTATCATAATTTTCATTTCTTTTAATAATTATTTTCAAATATTTGTGAGTTATTTTGATTTGTCTTTTGATTAAATATATGCTAGTATTTAATTTATTTATATGATCTTTTAACTTGGTGTTTGTGATTTATCTTTGATTTTCTCCTTTAGATCAAATCTATTTAATTTATTTGTTTGATCTTGTAATTTATTTATTTGTCTTTGTTTTGTTTATTTCATCTTTTATTTTTTTTCTTTATCTTTGACTTATTTATTTGATCTTTTAGTTTATTTTTTACCTTTTATTTATTTATTTATTAATGTTAGAATAACTATAATGCATATTGAATTATAACCCTAATCCTAATTGAATTGTAACCATGTAACTAATTAAACCCTAACCCTAATCCTATTTGAACCCTAACCCTAACCCTAACTTTAATCGTAATTGAACCTTGATCCTAATTAAGCCCTAACCCTAACTCTAATCCAAATATAATTGAATCCTAATCTTAACCCTAACTCTAACCATATTTGAACTCTAATCCTGACCCTAACTCTCATTGAACCCTAACCCTAGTTGGACTATAACCCTAACCCTATTCTTTAATTGAATTGTAACTATAAATGAACTCTAACCCTAATCCTAGCCCAAACCCTTATCCTAATTTAACTCTAGACCTAATTAAACCCTAACCAGTATGCTAATTTAACCCTACATGTTTGTGAGATTTATTTATTTAATATTTCTTATTGATTTATATTTTAAATATTTGATTTTCCTTTTTGATTGCTTTATGTGTGCAATCAAATCTTTGATTTCTTTTTTTATTTATTTATTTGATCTTCTAAATTTTTTATTTTTTTATTGATTTATTTAATTTTTTATTTTTTATTTACTTATTTATTTCACATGTATGATAAATATTTTTAAATATTTGTGATTTTTGTTTGATCAAATCTCTTTGATTTTGATTTAGTTGCTTGATTTAATCTCTTTGATTTTGATTCATTTGTTTGATCAAATAAATGTAACTTTGATTTATTTGTCATGATCTTTTAACCTGGTGTTTGTGATTTATCTTTGATTTTCTATTTAACTTGGTGTTTGTGATAAAACCTTATCTTTTATTTATATGATCTTTTAACTTGGTGTTTGTGATTTACGTTAATCTTTTAATTTGGTGTTTGATTTATTTTGATCTATTTGTTTGATCAAATATTTTTAATTTTGATTTATTTATGATAAAATTTTATCTTTGATTTATATGATCTTTTAACTTGGTGTTTGTGATAAAATCTTAGCTTTGATTAATTTGTTTGATTTATCAAGTTGAATTTGATTTATTTGATAAAATCTTATCTTTGATTTATATGATCCTTTAACCTAGTGTTTGTGATTTATCTTTGATCAAAATCTTA